>OU026153.1:113944300-114196800 GCA_907269105.1 Volucella inanis | reverse complement strand
ATGTATGTGTGTTACTAACGTTGCTATTACACCAAGAACTTGCACAGCTGTTTTACAGTGTTCCTTGCCCTAACGAACGTATGCAGAACTAAAACTGAATATGTTTGTCAATGTGTCATGCCCGGCTGATCACAGCGTGGGGTTCCTCATTACATTCAATTCTTCCAATCCTGAGAGCTTTTCTCTGTCCTTTCCGCCATAAAAACTCTGTAAAGTCCAGAGTCTTGTTCCATCTCCCTGCAAAGCCAAACAAAAAGGAAATACCATATATGAATAATGTATAAGAAACTACCAATTACATACCAAAACATCTACCTTCTCTGAAGAAAAAAGGGAACATTTTTAAATTTGTTTGGCACCTGCTAAACACAACAACGAGATGGTGGGACTAGAATTTCAACTTTCGAACGACTCTCGATTATCGAAAAATGGAAGAAGGTGGTGCCAAGCCAGCAAGGGGAATAAATGGCTCAAATAGCTTAAAACTATCAATAAGCGATAGGGGTTAGAAAAATGGCAGTTAGATAAAGGGGAGAAGAAAAAAAAACGGTGGGGCGGAAAGCCAGCTGCATCACCCCAGTTGAGTTCAGTTGTGATTCTAAATGGGGACGGAACTGAAAAAAATTATATTTTTGTTTAAAGTAAATCGAGAAAAATAAAGGTCAAGAGACTGAAACTATGGATCAAGGCGAAATGCCGTTGCGTCGTCAAGCGATTTGTAATTATTTTTTTATACAAACACGGAAATCCCCAAATATCTACTCGAAATAAAATCGGTTTGGGCTGGAAATAATCGAGTTCTTCGAAAAAAAAGTAATCAAAATAGGAAAAAACAAAAGTTTATTTTTGTAAGAGTGCCGAAGTTTATATTAAAAAAATAATAATAATATATACCTTATATGTATGGTATATATATGAGAAAAAGTAAATAAAAAAATGTGCCGAAACCACCAACATATACGATATAAAACTTTTCAATCAAGTCTGATCTTATCTTGCAGTGTTGTGTATGAGTGCAAATCTTTTGTTCCCAACCCCAAACTATTTAAAATAAATCGATTCAATTCAAAAAATTTTCATTTATGGTTTGTCATTTGTAAAAATACAAAACAAGTGGATAAAAAAAACATCTTATGCAATTAATTTGAAAACATAACTATTGTATATTTATGCAATATTCTTCGCTTCTTACAAAAAAAGAAAACACCTACAAAACTTATACTTTTATATACATAATATATGTTGACAAGGTTTATTATCGTTGGTTTTCTCGATAAAATGAAAAACAATCTCCTTTTTTTACTGATAATTTTACATTTTATTTAGGAGGACTTCGTGTGCTCGACCGCACGCGGGCAAACTCCAAACAGAAAAGAAGGAGACTTAAAACCGGAAAAGCTTACAATTATAAAAAAAAGAAAATGGCGGAAAGCAAGGAACTGGAAAACGTACTATATTATTGACTGCCTTAATCAATTACGATTTCACCTGAACATTACTGGCCGCCTTGGCGCGTAGCGCTTAAATAAATTAAAAATTAAATAATTAGATAAGTAACTTTAATTTATGGCAGGATGTAACAAATTCAGTGATATGGTAATATAAATGATTTTATAATCAAAGATATAATTGAACGAAAGTATTTAGGATAATTTTTTACAAGTGCTTTAATTGGAATGTACATTGAATATTGGACGTTAAGGATTGCCAGATGAGATGATTAGGTATCGGTTTCAAAGGGATACCATTTAACAATTAAGTTTAAACATATTTTATCTACTAATTAAAGGGGAGAAACTAAGCGTATAGCGGACGTATGTCACTCGGCAGGTGGCAAGTTTTCATTTCTTATAACCACTAAATCATTAACTTTCACGTTTTCGTTCGGGTGTTTCCACTTGTACCTTCTGTAAAGCTCGGCTAAATATTCCTATTTCCACCGACGACAGAATTCTTGGTGCAGGCACTTCAACCTTTCCCACCGATTGCTTATTAATAAAGGCGGATTCTGAATTTCAGGCTCAGGAGCAGCGAGGAAGGGCGCTCCGCGCATAACGTGGTCAGGTATTAGGGCGAGGAGATTCGTTGGGTCGTCGGACACACGTGAAAGTGGCCTAGAATTCAGACAGGCTTCAATGCGGCCCAATAAAGTCGTAATTCTTCGAAAGTAAGTCCGGTATTAGAGTTAGTTTTGCGAAAATGGCTTTTGAAGCTCTTAACGCCGGCCTCCCGCAGACCACACATGTGGAGAGCTCCCGATGGGATAAAAAAAACCCAGCTGAAACCTTATATTCCATATTTCTCACTTGTAAGTGACGGCATTGATGCATGCAGGCGTTTAAAATCCTTTTGTAGGAGAGCATGGACGCCTACAAAGTTGGTACCGTGATCTGAGAAAACCTTCTTGGGTAAACCTCGTCTGACTACGAAACGACCAAATGCTGCGAGAAATACTTATGAAGAGAGGTCGCTCTCAGCTTCTAAGTGGATAGTTTGGTTGCAAATTACTTAATTTCAAATGGACCTGCAAAATCAACCCCCGTATAGGTGAATGGGAGTGACAAGGAACACCTATCTACTGGAAGGAATAATGATGACCTGACGTTCGTTATAAGGTAAAATGGAACGTGCCAGGCACCCGTTGGCCCGAAGAAGTTTATCTGGATTCAACATCGGATGATCGGACCGATGGGTTGATAAAATGGAAATTTTATTTGGAATTGGTTTAGCAGCGGACAACAATTTGCGTTCCTTTTAGAAAAGTACGCATTGTGCTAACACTATTAAGCGAATTTTGACGAAATTAACTTCGGCCGGTAAAGGCTCATGCATAGACACTAAACATGACTGGGGACTTTTCGAAATCCAGTAAAAAAACCGAAACATATAAGAAAAGACAAAGATCTTCCCAGAATTTCCTCGTGATTTTGCGCAACTAAGCATAAGATGGGTTTGATTTCTAAATCTTCTTCTGGAAACTGAAGCTGGAGAGCTTACCGGCCATTGATCCTCTGGCTGTCGTAGCCAAGATGGACCTTTCTACCAGAGAGAGCTGTCCTTTAGATTTTGTGGAGTAAGTCCACGGGTCGCGAGATCGGCAGGATTCTCCGCTGTGCGAACGTGCAACCAATTACTACTGTCAATGCCGAGATTATCGGCTATCTTAGCGGTACGGTTGGCTACAAACGTTTTTCACATCCGGAGTGGCTTCTGCAACCATGCCAGACGATAGCTGAGTCGGTCCAAAGAAAAAGTCGGAAGCTATTGATGGGGAAAGATGGTAGGTAAACCTTGATAAGTACTGAGAGAGAGCCGCCCGACATAACTCTAACCGCGGTAACGAGACTCGCTTAACCGGATCCTTTTTTGTTTTTAAGTAAACGAGATGAGTCTGCACTAGTCCGTCAGGACGTTGTAAGGCTTCGATGGCCTTAGCAGACTCTGCACTTCTTAACGGTAGGTTATGGAGAATTTTGATTTGATTGTTTACCAAGGGACTGGTGTCTGGTGGAAAGTGCGCGTCTCCTGCTATCTTAGCCCGAAGATGGAATAGCTTTTGTACATTACCTAATTTGGGCTCTTGCCGGTAAATTGCATCGAACATATCCTGAAAGGAAGGTCATGAAAGATAATCGCCATGAAAAGTTTCAATGTCGCACGGTGGCACTTTGACACAGGATTGGTATACCGTTTCATTGGTAACCTTAACTGAGGAATGCGCGGGTGAGGTGTTTAGGTTCTGAGATAGAGTATTGTTCTCCAACCGTGGCTTAAGCCTGTTCTCATGATCAACGAAAAGCGTTGAACATGCAATAAGGGTCTGATTCGACAAAGGATACTTTTCGTCGATAATGCTCATTTCTAAATTCTGGCTCCCTTCCTCTGTATTAGCAGCACAACTTGCATGCGTGGCTTTTACTGAGGTCCAGATAAAGTATGCGAAGAGTCGAATAGTTCTTTGGCGGCAGCATAATACTTGAACCATTTGGTCTGCCGCGTAGTTCAATTTAGGTAACAGAGACATAGCGACGCAATTGTGAATGGCACTACGACGCTTTGAAGTAAGAGCAATGGCTTTCTTGACAAAAGAGCGATTTATTATGATGTTCGAGATATTGAGTAATATACTGACTTCCTTATTTGATTTGAGCAAATGTCCAAAAACAAATCTAGCTTGATGAAACGAAAAAACAGTAATCCCCCAGAGAAAGTGAGAAAAGAAAATCGAAAGGTTTATCTGACGTAATAAATGTAGTGGAGACAGCTAAACGATAATCCTGCACTTCAAATATAATTTAATTTATTTGAAGGTTTTTTTCGCAAGAAAGGGCTGGCGGTATCCCTTTTTAATGGTTTCGCAGGAAAAAAGCACATTCGCAACAATTTTCGTTTACAAATAATTTAAATTCTATTAAGATATTAGTTAAGATTTTGATATATATACCGCTTTGATCAAAAAGATCCCGGTGGCGTCACCGTGTGGCGCTACCATTGTTTCGATTTGAGTTCTGTTTTTTTTGTTAAGTTGGTACATCTATATCTGGATTGCGTGTCGTACTCATCAACCCACATCTCGTCTCCAGTAGTGATCCTTTTGTTGAATGTGGGATCGGATTCCGCCTTGCAAATCATCTTTTTTGCAATATCAACACTGTCTCTTTTTTGCATGAAATTGAGGTCTTTTGTCACCAACTTTGCTGCTATACGACGGAAACCCAAATCATTAACTAAAATGTCTTGGACGGATCCATAGGCAATGTTCAAGTCCTACGCTATCTCTCTGATGATTAATTTGCAGTTATTGGAATCAATTACATTTCTTTTACTTCATCATTTCTTTTACTTGCCACTGCGTTCATCATCTTCGATTGACTCACGACCACTTTTGAACCACTCGTGCCACTGGTAAACGACCGTTTTCTTTAGAGAATCGTTGCCGAAACACTTTTCCAATATTTCCAACGTTCGCGCACCATTAAATCCGTTTTTTATGCAAAATTGTATACAAGTTCGTTGTTTCAAATTTAAATCCATTTCTAAAATTGTAAATAAAATCGTCAACACACAGAGAGATAGATGTACTCTTGGCTACGTAACTTTTGCAAATGTCAAGCTATGACGCTCAAATTTAGAAAGAATGTCAACACAGATGTACCAACTTAACAAAAAAACAGAACTCAAATCGGAACAATTGGAGCGCCACACGGTGGTGTTTAGAATATGTACATATTTTTTTTTCTTTCACTGAATTTACCACATACCTGTAACAAAATTGTTGTATGATTTTAAAGCTGATGAGAATTTTGAAGATGATGATGACGACAGGGTTATTGCTTCTTAGGGGACGATGATAAGAATGACAAGAATATTAATGAGAATGATGATGATATCTAGCTGATTAGCTTCTACTGGTTGCGCTGGATTTGGTTGCCAAGATGATGGCGCTAATGACGAGGATGTCGAACTGATCTGCTGCGACGAATAATCTGAATTAGTGACCACGATGATGGCGCTGATGACGAAGATGTCAAGCCGATGCGCTGCGAGGAATTGTAGAAATTTATGGACAACATAATGGCGCTGATGATCCGGCTCGAAGGACCAAATGTTGCTTAGGTTTATAATCGTTGGTTTTTCCGATAAAATGAAAAACGCTCTTTTTGTAACTGATAATTTTACACTCTATTTAAGAGGACTTCGTGTGCTCGACCGCACGCCGGCAAACTGCAAACAGAAAAGAAGGAGATTTAGAACCGGAAAAGCTTACAATTAGAAAAAAAGAAAATGGCGGAAAGCAATGAACGGAAAACGCACCAAATTATTAACTGACCTGATCAAGTACGATTTCACCTGAACAACATATATAATATAGATGTATATATTATAATATATATATATATGTTATATATAAGTTAACACACAAAACAATTATTCTTTACTCCCACTTCAAATTACACACAGTTGCACGCGCACATCGAGTGCAACATTATAAACACACGCCAGTGACAGTAAACTGCTGACCCAATGTCTGTGTCACCTGAGACATTCACATTCCATCACGTTCGGCAGCTGGAAACCAGCGTGCAGCCGTGGGAAACCAACTTAACAAAAGGGCAAGCAAAAGTATTTAAGGTAGAATTAAATAAATTGTAACTCAGTCTAAGTTTGCATTTGTAAGGGTACGTTATGCCCAAAAATTAAATAAAGTTTTTTTTTAAAGAAAAACAACAGAGTTGTTTAATTGGCGCCCGAGCAGGGATCAGTAGTGTCGCGAGAAAATTAAATTAGTGGAAAGTAGCTTAGTCGGTTAAGCCAGTCGCCTTAAGTAGCCGCTGCGCTCCCGAAAGGAAAGTGAAAAAAAACGCTATAACGCCAGTCGCCTTAAGTAGCCGCCGCACGTTACCCTTGTTCCTACTGGTCCAAAGTGAAATCAAGTGAATTTAGAATATAATTTTTTACTAGTGCGTGTTGTGGTGAAACACAAGGGCCCCGTAGTAGCCCAAAGTGGACAAAAACATTGAACACAGTAAGCAAAACGGTAGTTTTATAAACTTGCTGCACCACCCGTCCTGGATCAGAAGTCTGCAGAAATCAACAACGATGGACAGCTTCAAAACCCTTCTTTTGTAAGAATTTATTTTTATATTACTACTAATTAAAATTATTAATTAAAATTAAAAATTATAAAAAAAAGCAAAACATAAATAAAATAAGAATTAAAAGTAAAAGGCAAATAATTAAAGAAATAAATATTTAAAATTACATAACTTACAACTGTTATTTACTAAGAAATTTAAAGCAAAAGAAGGAAAAAAGATTAATAATTAAATAACCATATATTTCAAATCCTTGAAAAGACAAATACAGAAAATTATATACATATATATATTCAAACATTTTATTATTTTCCAACTGAATTGAAAATTAAAAGTGAAAATTGAAGATTAAATTATTATTAGTAAAATATTTCGTTTTCCAAAATGCCGCTATTACGATCGAGTAATTTAAATCGAAATACTGATCTAATCAATCAGCCCGCGACCTCTAATGCTGGCAACCAACAAAATGCTACCAGCGATTGTAATATACCGACCCAAAATATCGACCAAGATACTTCCTACTCATCCACTTCGTCTCGTACTAAAAGAAATACATATGTGCAATCCACACCTGAACTAATTTCACTTATAACGTCTATTGTAAAAAGCGTGCTGGACAAACAGAGTAGAAATATTTTGGAAAGCGTTCTTAACCCAAACGCAGAACGTTTTGCTGGCATAGACCAGTCAATAGATACTCAATACAGTGGTAGACTTGATGATTTGGACAAGATACCGGACGGGGTTCGCTGCTTGAGAACTTTCTCAGGAGACTCGTCTGAATTTTCTTCATGGAAGAAAAGCGTTACTCGTGTCCTACAAATCTATGAGCCGATCAGGGGAACAGCAAAGTATTACGGAATACTTAGTGTGATTCGTAATAAGATAACAGGACAGGCGGATACTGCCCTAGAGTCATATAATACGCCACTCAACTGTGGTACCTAGAGTACCAGATGACATCCCTTGCCCAAGGTCAGAAAAGTATTCAGGACTTTTACCAGGAAGTCTACTCACACCTATCCCTCATACTAAATAAACTGTCGTGCATGAACGTTAGCGATGAATCTATGCGCCTGCTCACTCAAACATACAGAGATAAGGCCCTAGACACGTTTATTAGAGGCTTCAGAGGAGATTTGCCCCGTCTGCTGGGCATCCGCGAGCCAGTTGACTTACCACAAGCGCTTCATCTCTGCATGAAACTGCAGAATCAGAATTTTAATACTTATCACTCCCACAATAATCAAGGAGCTGTTAGAAAACCTCAGCCTCCTCATATTCCTCAAAGACCAAATATGGTACCAATACAATCCCATTCTAATCGGCAAACACATGGTCAACAAAATTTTCGTTTAACCCAACCACAACAAAACCGAGATTTTGGCAATCGCCAAAATTGCTTCCAACATCAAGGTCACTCTTTTAATCAAACCCAACAGCACACTAGACAAATTCAAATAGGGCCCGTAATAAAATAAGAACCTCCAACACAAGGTCGCAGTGCGCAAGCCAGAGATGTTCACCAGCACAATCGCCAGCACTTTAATGCTTTTTCTGGCAGAACAGGACCACCAGTACATCAAGGTCATCAGGCAACAAGGCAACAGGGAAATTACCACATTTCAACATGCCAAGAAGAACTTTACTCATACTGCCAGGATCTAAATTTGGACGACGGAGAACAAAATTTAGACGATCATCCCAGAGATATGGATGAGCCACCCTTTTCGAACCAACTTGTAACTTCACAATTAGAACATTGCGATTTACATTTTTTAGGCTGAATGACTCTTCCTTACCTTATTTCAAGTGTAAGACGAAGAGTGGTAAGATAAGAGATAAGAGATAAGAGATATGCTAAGCTTTCTAATTGATACAGGCTCTTCAAAAAATTACATACGACCATCCCTTGTAAAAAAACCGATACAGAACTAACAATGTTTCTTCGCTAAATCTATAGCGGGAGACATAAAAATAACCCAGCATACAATGATTAATTTATTTAATTTAGAAAACGTTAGCCTGAAGTTTTTCCTTTTACCAAGTTTACAAACTTTTCATGGTATTCTTGGCAACGATAGCCTTAAGGAACTATCGGCTGTCATTCATACAAAAAAACAAATTTCACTAGACCCAAGCGCAATAGACTTCTTTAATAAAATAAAAAATTCCCTGATTTCCAAAGACCTAATGCTCACATACCCAAATTTCAATAAGCCTTTGGAGCTTACCACTGACGCATCCAACTATGCCCTTGGAGCTTTTCTGTCACAAGAAGGGCGACCGATAACATTTATCTCTCGAACGCTCAGTTTCACTGAAGAGAGCTACGCAGCAAACGAGAAGGAAATGTTGCCAATTATATGGGCTCTAAGCTCATTGCGTAGTTACTTGTATGGCTCTGCTTTCGTCAAAATCTATACAGACCACCAGTCTCTTACGTACGCGTTAAGCGCAAAGAACAATAATAGTAAAATGAAGCGCTGGAAAGCAATCCAGCATAGCTGATGCACTCTCCTGACCTGCTCAATCACAGATTAATTCATTAACACCGACGGAGCACAGTGATGAAAGTTCATCGCAAAATTTAATAACAAGCGTCGAAATTCCTCTCAACGCTTTCAAAAACCAACTTCTCCTTCAGATTGGTACTCCCGCAGATCATAAATTCGAAATAATATTTCCAACTTACCATAGGCACACTGTGACCTAACCTGAATATAACTCAACAAACCTTAAGACAATTCTTAAGAACTTTCTTAATCCTTCTGTTATTAACGTGAAGAACGAGTTATGGGAATGATTCAGGAATTATATCTGTCTCATTTCAACAACTTTAAAGTGAGATTCACGCAGATGCAAGTAGCAGATGTTAAAAATGAACAGGAACAGGACAACAGCATTATCGAAACCCACAAACGAGCACATAGAAACGAAAAAGAAAATAAAGCTCAAATCCTCGAAAAATACTACTTTCCAGGTATGGCCAGAAAAATTTGAAAACTCCTTAAAAACTGTAAAATATGCAAGCAAAATAAATACGATAGACACCCCAACAAACCTGAAATTCAATCCACTCCCATTCCGACATACCCAGGAGAAATAGTCCACATTGACATTTTCTCAACGGAAGGAAAACTGGTACTAACTGCATTGGACAAATTCTCGAAGTATGTTCAAGTAAAAGTCATAAATTCCAAAACAGCCTCTCCGGGAAGTGCTTTTTGCTTTCGGTATACCCAAGACTGTGGTAGTTGACAACGAAAAATCTTTTAAATCAGCTTTATGATTGAGGATGAGTTCGGAATTCAAATGTTTCGAACATCCCTCTATAGGAGGTCAGTCAACGGTCAGATCGAGCGTTTCCATTCCACACTTGGAGAAATTTATGAGATGTCTTAAAGCTGAAGATATTCATCTTTCCTTCACGGAACTTCTTGAAAAAGCGATTTATGCCTATAACCTTTCTATACACTCGGTTACGGGACAAAAACCGGTCGAGGTATTTTTCGGTAGAAAAGTAAGTACTGACCCTGTACTGCTCGAGAAATCCAGAACAGAAAACATGCAAAAGATTGCAGAGAAACAAGGTAAGGATCTGTTATATCATAATAAAAAAAGACAACCTATAAAATCCTATAAACCGGGGGATATCGTTTATGTCAAAATAAGCTTACAAGCTTACAGCGAGATATAGAAAAGAAATCATCGCAGAAGATAGGGTTACTACTATATTAACTAAGTCAGGAAAAACTGTACACAAATCACATATTAAAAATTAAATCATCCCTTTTTAGGCTAGCAACGATGACAGGGAATGCCCTAATTGACTACCAGATATTCGACTACTCTAACGCACAGTTACTGACTCTCGACAACGGGACTGCAATGTTGGAGGACGGACATTTCAAAATTATACATGTAATAAATTTAGACATTTACGAAAATTTACTGATGAACATTAACAAAACAGTAACAACAAAGTTTAGCGACAAAGACCCAATGTATGGTTTTATGATCCATGACATTGAACAGACACAACGATCTCCTGATCACGAAGATCTTAGATTAATAACAACTGAACTAAATCAATTGGCAGAAAATAATAACATACAAATTGTAGTTAATAATATAATTGAAAGAAAATTTAATGATTTGGCAAGAATGGAAAACGAAATTCTAAAAGAACTTAAAACAGCAAATAGCTTGAAAAAGGAATATTCATTAGTTATGAAAAGCAAAATAGACATTATAAAAGAAGAAATAGAAAATATAGATTATGCAATCCAATGGGCCAAGATCGACATTATAAATTCGTACATTTTGACAAATTTAGAAGAAAAAATAATTGAAAATGTAATCCTTAGAAATAAATTACCTTACATAAGTATTGATCAAATGTTAGGATTTAGTAATATAAGAATAGCAGTAAGTAATTCCAAGATTTTATATGAAATAAATATCCCAATAACGGGAAATGAAACATGTAGGAAATTTTTTGTAAGACCCATAAAAAAGGGAGACTATGTAAATGAAATAGATTTTAAGACAATATTAACATGTAATTAATCAATGTTTTTAATAAGAGACAATTGTAATACTTTCGAAAACTTAACAATATGTAATAGGAATAACCTTGTAGACTTAAGCGATACTTTATGCTTGCCCAAACTTCTCAGCAATTCACCGCCACCATGCACTACCATCAATAACCAACACATACCATCAGTTGAAGAAGTGATCAGCGGAACTTTGTTCCTAAATCAATATAATGGGACCATTCACATCGATGACGACAAGACGAACCTAACAGGATCTTTTTTTATCCAATTCAGAAATTCCACCGTAAAGACTAATAAGGCTACATTTTATTCAGCAGAGGTCACGGTAATACAAACAATTCCACCATTGTTGCAGCTGCCATCACTTATGACGAATGTCGAAGAAAGCTTGTTCCTAGAAATGGTAAAAGAACTCCACCTTACAAATAGAAATTTCATAGAACTTATCAACAGGGAAAATTCAAAGAAGCACATACTAAACTTTGGTCTTTCTTCAGTTGGCATCATACTTATAATCATCATCTTAGTTTTCCTATACATAAACTGTTATTCAACTAAAAACTTTGAGCACATCAGAGGCTCGACCACCAGAGGTAGCCGGAAATACCAGCAACAGTCCAGAAAAGCATCCAAAGGTATCCAAAGTGAGTCAGATTCCATTCTTCTAGAATAGTTCGAACAAGGACGCTCGAAAATTAAGCGTGGGGGAATTAACACACAAAACATTAATTCTTCACTCCCACTTCAAATTACACACAGTTGCACGCGCACATCGCGTGCAACATTATAAACACACGCCAGTGACAGTAAGCTGCTGACCCAATCTCTGTGCCACCTGAGACATCCACATTCCATCACGTTCGGCAGCTGGAAACCAGAGTCCACCCGTGGGAAACCAACTTAACAAAAGGGCAAGCAATAGTATTTAAGGTAGAATTAAATAAATTGTAACTCAGTCTAAGTTTGCATTTGTAAGGGTACGTTATGCCCAAAAATTAAATAAAGTTTTTTTTTTAAGAAAAACAACAGAAAGTTGTTTAATTTAAGTATATATAAATATTTTTATTAATGTTATTTACCTACATTTTTCTGTTTTGATTAGTAAGTTATTGTTTGAATATTATATTGGGTATATATTTTAATTCGTGCGTTTTTTTTCCAAAATTTGAACGTTTATTTAAGAAAAACATGTACAATAGTATTATTCAAAGTATTGCCCATCTGAAGCTATGAATTTTTCGAATCTTTCTGGCAATTTGTGGATCCCATTCCAAAAGAACTGCGCCGGCTTGACAGCCAAGAATGAATCAACCCAATTTTTGATATTCTGCTCTGATGTAAACCGTATTTCAGTGAGGGCGTTCTGCATCGACCGGAACAAATGGTAGTCAGAAGGGCAAGGTCTGGGCTATAAGGCGGATGGGATAAGACTTCCCATCCTCTGTTTTCCAAATAGTTCTTAACCGGAATAGCAACGTGTTGCCGATCGTTGTCATGATGAAAAGTTATTGCCTCGTGTCTGGTCGCATATTCCGGGCGTTTTTCGGCTACTGCTCTCTTCAAACGGATTAATTGTATTCGCCAGCGTTGTACATTGATGGTTTCACCCGGTTTTAGCAGCTCATAATGCATCACACCCATCTGATCCCACCAAATACAGAGCGTTACCTTCGTGCCATGGATATTCGACTTTGCCGTTGATTTGGCTAGTTGGCCGGGTTTCACATATGATTTTTTGTGCTTGGGGTTGTCGTAATGGATCCATTTTTCATCACCAGTAACACACAAATTGACTTCCTTTTGTGGCGTTCCAGCAGCATTTCGGACATGCAAAACCGCCTTTCAACGTCTCTCGGCTTGAGTTCATGTGGAACCCAATTTCCTTGCTTTTAAATATATCCAGCTGCTTTTAAACGTTTTGAAATAGCTGCTTGAGTGACACCCATAAAAGAAAGGGAAAAGAAATTTTTTTGTTTTGCGTTTTGGTGAAGTCTTTCTATAGGTACTATAATGCCTTTCTAAGGAATTTTCGGGGAGTGCTGCAGGGAAGAAGACTTCAACATCGGAACCATTTTGATCGGGAGAACTCACGTCCCAAGTTCAAGTGATCATGACAAGAACCAACAGAGGCAACAAACACCGCCTTTACCACCAAAACAAACTATGGGGATGGGTCAAAGCCCTCCACAGCATGCAACCAATCCGAGGCACCACACAAATATAAGAAGCACGATAAAAATCGACAAGTGGGACATTTACTTCGAAGGAAAACTCAATTGGCTAACTGTGGAGTCATTTTCCGACTGGAAACACTTCAAAGCCAGTACTAATGTCCATGATTTAAGATCTTGCACGACTTCCACACCCTTCTCTCTGGTGCCGCATATGAATGGTATTGGCAAAAGAGCTGCGTGAAGCGCTCATGTTTTAGTTTCGCAATGCGAAGTCAGACTTCGAGATAATGAGAGATCTTATGGACAGGAGGCGACGTGCCGGATAATCAACCAATGCAATAAAATAATTAAAAGTAATTCACACGTGAGTTGGTTTACCCCATGGCAATATTTACCCTAGACCAACTGAGGTACGCCTGCAAAGATGCAGAGAACGCCTTTCCAATTCGAGGAAAATACCAATTTAAAAATAATTTAAGTAGTATAAAGTACAAAAATCTGGAAGATGCCAGCACCATACTGCACGGTAATTCGCGGCCGAAACCGACAAGAAATTGTAGAGAGCCAAGAAAATTATCTTGCGTTATCATGGGTTATCCCTCTAGTAGTAGAAATATCTTCTGCTACAGGTGTGGGAAAGGGGAAGTGATAACCCCTTAAACCCGGAAAATAGCCAAGGTGTGATGTCGGCGGGGAAGTCGCGTTCGACGCAATTCTCCGAATGAAGAATCAAGGATGTGTCATCATCAGATAGAAGAAGACAGTGAAATAAAGGAAGGGCAGACTAGGTTACTAAAGAGGGACCAAAAAGAAAAAGAAGTCACCACATAGATCGGAAATAAAGCCCCTGCATGTGTACTCAACCTCGCTGGGTGGTACAGACGATTTATCAGGGATTTTTCAAACCTGACTGCCCCCTTACCTGAAACTTTGAAGAAAAATTAAGAACCGCTACCACCGTACGGAGATGATTCCACTGTTGAACACAACTGGAAGTTATGAATCCCGTCGGATCTCACAGTGGAGTTGTTATCCCGTGCGCACAAACCTCCGCATGGTTGGATTGCAAAAAATATACACCGAATCAGGCAATTCTTTTATCGGCCAATTTACCAGTCCAAATTCGTCGATATGTAGCCATTTGCGTTACATGTTCTGAAACAGTACAACAAATTTTTGTACTGATCATCCATTTTAGGAACTATACATAGATTTCTTGAAATCATTTTTGTTTGTGCTCCTTGATCATCTGTCAAAGTTTGTTTTATTAAAAGCGCTTGGAAATGCAAGTTCGTCTAGTGTTGTCCAGGTTTTGCAAGATGTTTTCAATATGTTCAGTGTACCACAAGTAATACATTCGGTAAGCAATTCTTGGCAAAAGACTTCCAATACCTTCTACATTACGGATGATCATCGTGATTGGAATCTTTACTTAAGTGACATAGATGGATCGCTGAGGAGTTCCTTGCATAATTCAATCGGTGTGTCACCATATTTTGTTTTGTTTGGTATAAATATGATGACACACGGAAGCTGCTACGAGCTGGCTCAACGACTCAATGCTGTGGAGGATGGAGAACTATTAACTCTCTCATGCCAAAATCTATTGCAGTGCTTATGAAATAAAATAAAACAGAAATCCTATGAAAGGAGCGCTTAAATAAAGGATGATTCATCGTGAGGTTTAATTTATAATGTTATACATTATAATTTTATAATTTATGAAATACATAAATTTGAAAGTGAACTTTAGATTTTTATTATCGGTTAAAAGAATAATTTATAGCATTTACTTTTTGAAAATGACGTCATCTAAATGTAGTCAAAATAGAAAAAAATAAAAGTTTATTTTTGCAAGAGTGCCGAATTTTATATAAAAAAAATTATAACAATAATATATATATGTATAATTTTAATTATGAGGAAGAGTAATTAAAAAAAATGTGTTTCGGCACATAAATTGTACAATATAAAACTAATCAATCAAGTCTGATCTTATATTGCTGTGTTGTGTATATATGTTTTTATGCAATCTATTTGAAAATGTTACTATTGTATATTTTAGCGATATTCTTCGCTTCTTACTCAAAAAGAAAAAACATACAAAAGGGATACTTTTATATACATATATATATACATATATGCAGAATTCGCTTCCCAAAATAAAACACTTTTAACTTCAATAATTCAAGTTACCTTATTATTATGCACTAATATTGAAGATATTACAAAATACGACTTTCTCAGTGGAACGTTTAATGACGATTGACTGCTGTGTCGTTCGTTTGTCTTTTCATCTTTAGTCCGTATACGGTCTGTAAGTTCGTATGTATGTATGGTTATGTATGGTATGGTATGTAATTCACTCTTCTCTGTGGTGCGTTCTGCTTGGTCACTGTAACTGTCCTCTTCGTCGACGTGTATGGGTATTTATTCGTCTACTTGCATTGTTCTGTTTGTGCGGTTTGTATGTACTGTATGTGCGGTTTCGTAGTGTATCGTCGATTCGTCTGGCTCCAAATCACGCATATACGATTATATGTAATGACAGACGAAGAAGCCTCTTACTTGATCAAAATCTAACATTAAAAAAAAGCTTTAGAAATTTGTAAATTTGAAGAGCAAACAAAAGAGCAAGGGAAACAGATAAATAAGAAAACAACGGTGGAAGAACATGAAGTAAACTATGTGGGAAAAAAACGCGAGAAAAGAAATACATTAGAGAGAAATAGAGCAAACACTTACATACGAGAAAGAAAGCACTCACATTCTTATGGCGATGCAACGGGCAATTGCAAATATTGTGGGCGAAATCATATGAGGGCGAAATGTGCGGCATATGGAAAGAGATGCTAAAATTATAAGCTCAACCATTTCGCGCAGTATGTAAATCAGCAGACTTCAAGAGAAAAACAGTTAACTACATAGGCGAAGACAGCAATGGCGAATAAACTGTAGAATCTTGCATGTATGGTATACAGTAGTAAATATTGGTACACAGATGAGTCTAATATATTAAAACACAGAATTAAACTTTCTGTTGGAAATCTTAAGAAGACACCGGCGCGTCATTAAATCTCATGCCCTATAAAGATTTTTATTTACTGTGTGGAAATAAAAAACATGCATTTGAAAAAAGTTGTGTCCGTTTTTAAGGTTTTGGAGGTAATTTGATTGTGCCTCTTGGAGTTGCAAAAATAGCATGCGAAATAAACGGAATAGGTAAAACTTTCAACTTCCAAATAGTAAATCAAAAGTGTATACCCATAATTTCCAATATAGTGCCACAGATATTAAAGCTAATAAAAGTGAATAGTAGTGAACACTTATTAGCTCACACCAGACAAATAAACAACATCGATACAGCTGAAAAAACAAAAAATGGTTCTGAAAACAAGCAACATCATCTAATCTATCTAAGCTTAGATATTACACAGATAGGCAAATTAGATAACCAACTTCATTTGCAATTCTATAAGTCAGTACTTCTAGCTCAGGCTCATCCACGGCGTATCCCAATTTGCTTCCGGCAGCAGCTCAAAGAAACGCTTGAAGACCTAGAGCGAAGGAACATTATTAACAGAGTACAGTAACACACACCATGGATAATCAGCCTGGTACTAGTGCAGAGAAACAATACGCTACGGATTTGTCTCGACCTAAAAGAACTTATATTAACTAAGCGCTTCGCAGAAGTAATTATCAAATTCTTACGGTGGACGAAATCCTGCCAAAACTTCAAGATGCGAAAGTATTTTCTACTTCGATGCCAAAAATGCTTTCTGGCTAATAGAATTGGGTTATGAGAGCAAATTACTCACGACGTTTTGGACACCATTCGGGAGATTTTGCTGGAATAGAATGCCGGCTCCAGAAATATGGCAGATGAGACAGCATGAGTTGCTAGAATGACTCGACGGAGTAGAGGTAGTTGCTGATGGTATTTTATTAAATGGAAGGGGGGATACGGAGGAGCAAGCGATAAAAACGAAAATTTAAGCAGATTGCTTAAGAGAGCCAGAGACAAACATTTAAAATTAAATAAGAACAAAGGCAAATGGGTATGCGAGAAGTTTCATTTTTTTGGGCATTTGCCCACAAATAAGGACCTGGCTATCGATAGGACTAAAGTGGAAGCAATCAAAGAAATACCAACACCATCAGACGTAAAGTGTACGCACCAATTTGTAAGACTTTGTACCTACCTCTTAATATTTCTACCAAGCCTCTCAGAAATTCGCAAAGACGTGAAGTGGCATTGGAGACAAGAGCAGGATAACGCTTTTAAAGAACTCAAAAGGCTGCTTTTAACAGCACCGGTTTTAAAATATTTTGATGCTACTAAGCCCATAGTCATTTAGTGTGACGTAAGCTTCAAAAGCCTTGGAGCTGTATTGCTTCAAGACAAACGCCCAGTCGTCGAGAGTATTGACTAAAACAGAACAGCAATACGCGCAAATTGAAAAGGATACACTAGCGATTTGCATGCAAGAAATTTGATCAATACATATGTGAAAAGCCAAGCATCGTCATTCAATCTGATCACCAAGCACTCCATACCATTTTTAAGAGATCTATTTTAGAGAGTCCTCGACATCTGCAGCGAATGAGACTCTGCCTTCAAAGGTACGATACACATGTTAAGTATATAAAAAGTAGCGAGGTGATTCTCGCTGATACGCTCTCTCGAGCTTCAACAAAAACTTCTAGCAATCAATTCGAACTAGAAAAGAAAGAAATTTATTTACTAAATGAATTCAAGTCAATGGAAAAAGTAATCCATATTTTATTGAAGGCAATGGCGAAAAATATGCAAACTTCTTGCGGGACTATCTTCCAGTATTACTAGAACAATTGCCATTGGAGTTGCGACAAACAATGTTTTTTTTATAACACCGCGCGCGCATTAAGGGAATATGAATACCCTTTTACTGGCTTTTTCTCTAGGACGCGGGCGGGTGGTGTAGTCGTTTGAAACTCAGGTGTATTAGGTTTCGATATTTTTCCCAGAGGTGGTTGTCAAACTGGACGGGACGAGCTAGTACATTCTCCTCAACCAGTATGTCTTAAGTACGTGCTAGTTGTTAGTTCGTTACATTTAGCCCAGCCAGCAACCACTCCAACATCAGTGTTATGCCTTCATGTCAGAGTTGGCGCCGACGGGATTTTCATATAACTACATACAAATTCTATGAAAAGACTTTTTCACAGAATTGCCTGGCACGGAATTCGAACCCGCGACCCTCTGCTTGAGGAGTCTATGCATATACCACTACACCACGGCCACCCCCAAATGTGGTTTCAACATGATGGTTGTTGAGCCCATCATTCCCAAGTAGCCAGGGGCGTATTAAACAATGTTTACCATCAACGATGGATCGGACGAGGAGGTCCGAGGCAATGGCCTGCTAGATCACCTGATCTTACGTCACTTGATTTCTTCTTGTGGGGCTACTTACAATAAAAAGTGAGGCTTACAGAAAGAAGCGAACAACACGTGAGGACATAAAAAGACAAATTGAAGCTTGCCGGAAGATTACGCCAGAAATACTTCTCAGTTCTGTTGGTTCATTTAGAGCGTGGATAGACAAGTGTATTGAAGTAAATGGCCACATTTTCGAGCATTTGTTGAAATAGTCTCGGGAAATAAACGTCGGAATGGGAAGAATTCAATGGTTCAACAGTGGGAGGCAAGGAGACCCACTCTAATTATTCACTCCGAAGGAAACAAAATACTGCTATGTCCACGTCATTGTTTCCGAGTTATTCTAAACGCAGTATGAGCAATGAAAATCAGGAATTATCACTTGAAAAATCAAAAGTTACCTTTGTTTGACCTTGACCATCTTATGTCCCCTTCAGAACCTTGCGACTTTTGTCTGAAACATTTTTCGCGATATTTCGTATTTTTCAAGTAATTTTGATGTCTTAAGTTTTATGGCGCCCTCTGACGGGAAAGGAACGCATTTTTGAAAAAAGTGTTTCATGTAAAAGAATTGTAATTTTTCACGCAGATTACGATTCTGTCAAAAAAAATAGGGGTTCCCATCAAAAAATCAAAAGTGACCTCCGTTTGACCTTGAAAATGTGGCTCAAGGTCAAACTCGTGGTCATCATCTTATGTCCCCTTCAGAACCTTGTGACTTTTGTTTGAAACATTTTTTGCGATATCGCGTGTTTTTCGAGTAATTTGGATGTCTCAAGTTAAAAAACTCACCCTGTATAATTTTTTGTTAATTTTAAAACTGCAGCAGGCAAAATTAAAAAAAGGGATTTGTTGTTTTAAGGTCCAATGGCTTTGAATAAAAGGTGATAATTTTTATTTTTTATGTGTTATTCGATAATTCAAAAATGTTTTGATGCGATGTTGTTTACTTAACTTCTAACAAATGAGTGAGGACTGCTTGAAACTAAAGGCTTGGCATTCAAGACAATGTTTTTTTATTGTCAGAGGGAAGCTTGCAGAGTTTTGTTATAGCCCTTTTTAACACTTAATTTAACGTTTTGACATTAACAACCTAAAAACTTTGAGAGCTCTTCCTGCTGATCATTTTAATGTTCCATTGTGAAACGTACAATTTGCGAACTCGTTAATCGATTTGGATTTGAATCTGTAATATCCGGCTCTGAAGTTGCAGTAAGCAGTGCGCCAATTAAAAAATGACCTGGAGTCAGCGCTTGGATAGCAAAGGGATCGGCTGATATGAGACTTAAAGTATCGAGAATTAATAATGGCTCTAATTTGAGAGAATATCGTATGCAATTCTTCAAAGGACAACGAAGCATAACCAGCGACACGACAAACTGATATTTAGCAGTTTTAGTTGAGGATTCCCACAATCCTCCGAAATGTGGAGAACGGTCTGGTATGAATTTCCACTGAATACCATGACTCCCACAAAATTGTTTGCTGCTTTCCACTTCCGGCAATATATCTTTTAAGAGCACATAAGAACGCAGCAGAAGAAAGATCAGACGCTAGCTCCAAGTGAACAGCCTTAACTGCAAAACAAACAAAAAGACATATATAGGTTTTTGTAGGTGCTCGACTACGTATTCGAGAGTGAACATGAAACGATCCACAAAAATCAACACCAGTCGTAAAAGAGGGTAGTGATTGTTGAACGCGCTAAGATGGTAAACTTCTTGTAACTGCTTCATGACCAATAAATGAGCCTTGTAACAACGAATGCATTTGTTAACCACCTTCTTTATAGTATGTTTGCCTCCAATTGGCCAACTCTCCAGCATGCGTATTCTAAATATGAAAATCATTGATTAGTGTTAAGGTAAATGGATGAGTCCTCGGAAGAATATTCGGATGTTTACTTTCAAATGATAAGGAAGAATTTTGAAGACGTCCACGAACTCGAATAAATCCAAATTCATCCAGGAAAAGTATTAAGGGCTTCAAATTTCTTGTCGCCTATATGCCTCAGAAAATTTTTTGTATCATTCGAATCTTGTATATCAATCCTAATAGTTAACTGACCCAGTTTGTGGATATCAATAGAGCCTCTAGAAAAATATCCGCCTTTGAGGCCAGCACGCAAAACAGTGGCATTAATGGTTCGTCCTTCTGGAAGATTTTTTCCAAATTTACATAGTTTTGGCCATCGATCCTCGTTGTCTAATAAAACTTCTGAACTCGATACCGAAATAGGAGCAAATTCTTAGGAAAATTTGAGTTAGCTGGATTCAAATTCGTAGGGACGTGTCGCCAGATAGTATGTGCCGATAAGTTTTGAATCTTAGCTACTCTGTTCAAAACGAATGTATTCTAATTATAGGCATCGGATTGTAGCCATGACAAAACTATAGTGGAATCACTCCAGCAAAATGCGCTAAAAGTTTCTAGCTTAAAAATTATTCAAATTCAGGCAATAACTCTGATAACAGTAAGGCAGAATATGGTTCCAATCGGTGTATTCAGACAGTCTTCACTGGTGTAAGTCCAAATTTTGAACAAAGTAGTTGTACGCTAACCTTACCCATTGGATCTTCACTTCGTAAATTCATACAAACTCCATAAGCGTTTTGACTACCATCAGCAAGTTAATGCGCTACATAAGTACAATTGAGAAGAACCACGTACCGTGGAATCTATATACTACTTACAATATTTCTGTTAGTGGACTACTGTGTTCCAGCCAAGTAGAATGCAATTGTTGTCGGAGTGATTCATCCCAATGTAATCTTTCTTTCTAGAACGACTGCATTAACATTTTTGTTTTTATTACAATTGGACTTATAGGGCCAAGAGGATCAGAACTTGACTATTCGATAAAGGATGGGTCTTTTAGAGCAAATTTGTGGGTTTTCTATAGGGGGGCAAAAGAACCGAAATTTATTCATGTCGGGCTGCCAGATTAGTTTCAGTGTTTTGGTCATTTGACTAAAATCATGCTGATTGGAAATCATTTTGAATAGTTGGGCCTATCATAAGAATGTCGTTTAATGAAAACCCTGTTGAAGATTTTGCGGATCCGTCGAAGACTACTCGATGTTTGCTGGTAGTACTATCGGCCTTGGTAACGCAATGGTGTTTCTATTAAGAACATCAGGACCTATTTGTAACGTATGATTGAGTTGAATGTATGCATTATTAAATTCAATATATTATTTTCTCCGATGCGGATTTCGATACAGCTCTGATTCCAGGTTGTAAAAATGTTTTTGTACAAGTTTATAAGAGTTCCACAACTCAAACGAACAGAAAATTCGCCAGATTAACATCCAATTGTCTCAATTGTTGGAAATTTCGAAGCGGTGTCATCTGGTTCAGTCTCCCAAAAGGACTTAAAAAGTTAATTGATAGTATTAGAAGGTTCCGAATAAGGAACCTCCTGAGTAACTAACTTGAATTTAGGTGGTTCATAGACTAAAATCAATAATATCAAGATTCTGATCAGGTTGGTTAGATGTAATAGAATTTAGAATGTGGCCATCTAGACCAACGGTGTGCCCTTTAAGGCGAGATCTCATAACAATATTGAACTTAAATTTTGAAACTATGCTAACTTCTGCAATACCATCGAATTGGTAGCATTCGTGCTTCTGGAATTGAGGTGCTGAGTGAGGCGATCAGTAGCAAAATTCACTTGTGAACATATGTCCAATAATGATGATTTTTGCTTGCTGGTACAATTTAGACACAAGAACAGCATTATTCGTTTGACGATTCGAGTCAGTCTGAATCGTCGGCAAGTTTCTATAAGTAAAGTATTTGTTTGAGAATTCCTACAGCGATTTTCATATTTCACATATGTAAATATTATGATTATTAGATCCGCAAAAGCAACAACCAGCTATTGGAGTATTTGATGGGATAAAAATTGTATAAATTGTTATATTGTTAGATTTACGTGAGTTTTTGACTGTGTATGATTGCTTATATCCAAGACCATTGTTTCTAATATTTGAAATCGTTTTTCCATAAAGAGTGACAATTGATTCCATTTGGCCAAGACATTGACGAACCTATCTCCCTTCTACTTCATTCGATTTTTGTAATCCAACCTAGGACCAAATGTAACAGCAATCCATCAGAAAGTTCTTTTTTGCTCCCAAATGTATTCAGAGCTCTTAGATGAGAACTTATGCTATCACTCAAATCACGTAACTTATGAGCACATCCTGCATCAGCGTTGAGCAAATTGAAGATTTCCTTGATATATGCCTGAATAATTAGACGTTTATTGTCCAATCGAGCCTTTAATAGTTCAATAGCCTTGGAACTATTTTCAGCAGTAACATCAAGAGATTGGATTGTTTTAAATGCGAGAGCGGATAAGCAGGAACGAAGATGCTGGAACTTTTCTTTGGTGGTAATTCCTTCATCTCCATGTACTAACGTCCTAAACATTGACAAAAACGTCAAGCTGTTCTGTGTACTTCCCAGAGAACTTCGTCAGCTCCTATTTAGGAAATCCACAAACTTTTTCAACAGACAGCGACGCAATACCAGAATTAACACCTTTGTTGAGGATTCGACGACAACTTTGATGGATTTACGATTAATAAATAACAAACGGATATCGATTTTTCATACACAAAATCGGTATTATTACAATAAATGAATTTGATTTACACTTGTGGTCACTGCGACGCTCACGAGAAAAGTGCATACATTTTTTGTCAGCTCATCGCTTGTTGGCTCATCGTTTACGAATTATTTGCACACGCATGGTACCATCAAGTTTCTGTACCATCGTGTGATTGGGTTAATACGGTACGCAAAACATACTATTTGCACAAGTGTGTTGTTAGTGTGCAAAGTTGTTCGAGTTAGCATACAGTGACTCACAGTACTATTAAATAATGATCAGTACAAAAAGGAAACAAGAAATAATGTATAAATAACTTAGATTTAATCTTAAACATCCCCCCCCCCCTCCATGGAACAAGTTTCAGGACAATGGATTCAATGCCAGTTTGTTAATGGGCCGAACAAATTGTCCACGGTTGGTTCTCACAATTTCGACACGAGTAAGGTTATCGGTTCCTATGTTGCCATTTCGAACGCTCTTGGAGAACTGTGATGTATTCCATCTGACATCTTTTCCAAAAGCCTTGGACTAAGTTTTGTAGACTGGGATCAGGAACCGTAGTTAATGAATCACCTACAATGAAATGTGCTGACGTTAATGGTTAATGATTATTATAGTCTGACAAAGAAAGCAAAGTACGAGAATTAAGAATCGCTTGCGTTTTGTGTCAAAAGCGTGTACCATTCCTCAAATTTGAGTATGTAACTTCCAATAACACGGCGAATTTTCAGCCTTACTAAGCGTACCCCAGCTTGTCAAAGCCCACCAAAATGCGGAGCCGATGGAAGTATAAAGCGCCATGAAATCCTGTCCTCTGCGAGAGCTGCAAATATCTTATCGTTGTGAACTTGAGACATAAGGATCTTTTGCATATTGTCCAGACAGCAACGAGCACCTACAAAACTACTTCTGTAATTATGATCTAAACACTTATGACATCGAGATGAATGGCCTTCGTCCACATACAAACAAAAAGTGCTATGTATTATTTTAAAAACCTTGGATTGCGGCCACGGTAAAGCTTAACGGTAATTGGACCGGCATATTCACATTCAGTATTGGCGAACGGTCGACTTTGTTGAAACCTTGGCGCTGGCAGGTCACCTATCAGTTGAGTAGCAGTGTGTTTTCTCTGCATAAACCACATTTTGCAGCTGTGAACTATCTTCCGGATAAGATTTTGACTTCCCAATATCCAGTACTGTTGTCGAAGAATGACGAAAATTGCAGAAACCCCTGAAAGCAGATGTTTAATACGAAGATCTTTCACTTTAATAAACGAAAGATGATTATTATTAGGAAGGATAATAGGGTGTTTATATTATGATTAACAGATGCTTCTTTTATTCTTCCTTCCACACGGAGAACTCCGTCCTGATCAATAAAAGAACAATGTTTGATCAATGGAGATCTTGTTGGGAGATTTTTATTGCTGGTAAGTTGAATTTCATCCGCGAATACATGTTATTGTATATGTATTTATATTTAAAAATAATAAGCCTTGCCCCTTGCATTTCCTTGAAATTAGGCCCAAAAACATATCGCTCTTGCTGAAGTAATTTAGAATTAGACAAAAACCGAAGACAGTATGCTAAGATCCTTTGCAATCGATTACACGAAAAGATTTTGGCGATGAGACTTTTTAAAGTGTTATTTTCTTTTGTTGGGGATTAAGCAATGATAAAGGCCCATGTTGTTCTGATAAGGGTAGCCAACATGAACCTTCCCACCAAAGGCTATGGTTGACTAAATACCGATGCGATGTTATGCCAAGAGTGTCGTGAGATTGATTGGAGAATAGCCGCTGTTCGATTGACAACAAATGTATTCCATCACGAGGAGGCGAAGGGAGTAAATGTAGCACGATCTCTGAATCGCATCATGCAAAGGTTCTGAAAATTTTGATTGATATGGAAGATGTTACAAACATGAACCCTATTTTCGTTGGCACTAGGGCTACAAATAGCTCAAGACGAGGAATCGTGACAAATTTAAGAGGAGCTACCTTTATCGAATGGTCTCAAAATGATCTTTTCATGGTACTTTAACCATTTGTTAGCTAGTGGAAGAGGTAATTAATCGATGGAGCTAAAAAATCCTAATGGTTCGAAGATTTGCGAAATTTTGACGAAATTTTCCCATTTGGAGCGAAAAATTATCACTGGGAAGATTCCAAAACATTCCTTGAACCCTGTATCGCATACGTCTGGAGGCAGGTGAGAAAGTCACGACCAACAATTAGACGTCCAATTTCGCATTTCTTATTTAGCTTTGGATAACAGATCAACCAGCTCATGCTGTAGACGAATTAAGCCTTCCACTGCTACAGACCATCACGTCATCTATATATACATCGCGTAAAAGGACTCGAGAAGCAAGTGGATATTTAGCCTTGTAGTCATCAGCAAGTTGTTGCAGCAACCTAACAAATAGATATGGAGCAGGGGCAGTACCATATGTGACAGACAGAAAAGGGCTTTCGCACCAGACTATGCGCTGAAAAACGTCCTGATTGCTAACCCATATTTGGCAAAACGTCTTAACAATAGCCGCAGTGAAGGCGTACTGATGTTGACGAAGATGCAAGCAGACCCCAATTAAGTCCCGCTAAATTGAAGGACCGATTAAAAGTTGATTAATCAGCGATTGTCCTAAGGAATCCATGGCGGATTCATCGAACACCACATGCAGTTTTCTTGATGAACCATCCGTTTTAAATACGCATGGTGCGGCAAATAAAAGTGTTTGTCAAAAGCCGTGTTCAACCCCTCCGGAGGAATTAACTACATGTGTCCTAACATAAACTTCGAATATTCCTGATGAAGGTTCTTTGTTAGTACGAAGGCGACTTTCCATACAGTTTAACAGGAAAACTGCTAATTTCAATGAGTTTCCGAAATTTGGTGATGATTGTTAAAAGGATAGTCGAACAACATACCTTCTATCTGACAAACGCGAAAATATCCTTCGGAAATGAATTTCCACTTTATCCTCATTTACTGATTGATGTGTTAAAGGGGTGACATCCTCTAAATCCCAAAACTTTTGGAGCAAAAGATCACCATCACCAGTAGCAGCGACGCTCACGAGAAAAGTGCATAAATTTTATGTAAGCACTTCGCTTGTTGACTCATCGTTTCGATACCATCGTATGATGGGATTAATATCCACAAGTGTGTTGTTAGTGTGGAAAGTCGTTCGAGTCTCTTGGCGTACAGTGACTCACAGTAAAAATGTATAAAAATATGTAGATTAACTTAGATTTAATCTTAAACAACCATCTTTTATTTAACCATCATTTATTTGGACAACCAATTCTTAAACCGCAGTATCTGTGTATTTTATTTTATTTAACTTTTCTTTTTTTTTTTTTGCTTTCACTAATTAAACTCAAAGCGCACGATAGAGTGATTATAAAACATGAAAATGTAAGCAATGTTCGACATTTCAAAATCTTTTTAATTTTATTTTAATTTCAGGAAAAACACAAAAGATGTAAATCGAAGCGAAATTAAAACTTTAAAACTTTTTTTGACGCGATGTTATTTACTTGACTTCCAATAAACAAGTGGGGACTGCTTGCGGTCGATAAGAATGCTAACTCCATGCACAAGAGCGATACAATAAAAGAATACAATCGGGTGATCTTGATCATACGAGTACTCGTTTAAAAGAATAACATGATTTATAGTAGGTTCAAACATTAGGTTTTCTTTAAACAGTAATGCGCAAAATTATTCCTGCCATATTCAAATTAAGTTTATAAATCTAATACCTGAATTCTTAACATGTGTACTAACTAAAATGCTCAAAGTGTCCTCCTTGGTTTTGTATACATGCTGGAGCCTGTTTTTGGATTTCACTGCGAATGTATATTGATGCTTACTGCTGCCTCACTTTTAATAACGGTTTGAGAATACACTCTCCCAATTCATTTAAAATTGCTACATCGGTTCAATAAACGAGTTCTGTAAAGTCAGGAGATCTTACATCCCATTGATCTGAATCATTTCTTTCTGTCTAAGGATTACAGTACACTTCATCCAGCCAAATCTTAATCTCACAACCATAGCTCTATATATGATGAAGCTAGCTGAATCAGTGGAATATCCTTCAATAGTTCTGGTAATTTATTTCGCAGAAGAATTTAACCTAGGTGGTAGTTTGTACTTGTTTCCAATTACACATGCCACATATTAACGCTGAAAATGTGTTGAAATGATTTACGTCTCATTGTATGTGGATTGTCCGCAGCCCATGTATAAATATTTTAAAAATTTTAGATCCCATCTCTTGTAAATTGAGATTCTTCCGTCTAAATAATTCTGCCAATAAACTCATTGTCATCCAAGATACGCTCCAAATCATAGACAGCAGTTCTTGCACAGCTGTATGGTGATATAAATAAAAATGTTCTCTATGCTATACATTAGAAATTTTTTGTCTGAAAACATTGACTTGCAAATCTAAGTGCCTGATGCTGATGGGTCAGTTATAACAGCTTGCAATATTCTTTCATCAGCCGAAATTCTTCTAACTTGTGGAGCTCCCGCGTTAGATCGTGTATTTAAAACTAATCCCGCTTCTTCAAGTATTTGATACGTACTTCCAAATACTCCTTCACTAGAAAGTCGTCGGTTAAGATAAAGTTCATGTTATTTTTGTCGCGCTCTAGTTAAACTTCCATTGCACAGACCATAAACGTAAATAATATCTGCGTATTATAGGTTTGTAAATGCAGGCATTTCAAATAGCGTTTCTAAACAACTACAACCTTGGCGTAAGAAATTAAACTGATGAATTAATTCATTTCACTAGTCTTTTATACCGTTCTTGTTATGTAAATTTTCCAAATTGACTCTCACACCCCAAGCCTAACTCTTTCGGAGAACATTTGAGGAACATGGTAAGGAAATAAGTGGGTAAGAGAGGTTACCAAATAAATGAACGCACTTTAAAACATTTTGATAGCTATGCAATTAAAAAATATTATTGGAAAATTATTAATTCTTAGGAAATCACTCTTATTGTCAACTGTTGAAACGTAGCCTACAAATCATAAATTCTTTTTTTTACCTGCTGCAGGTTGTCGCACGTAGTCGTATCATAAAATCTATGGGTTTCTCTGCAAACTTGTTGATATCTTTTTTTAATATAGTTACGTTCATAAGAAAAAAAATAGTAAAACGTTATCCTCATTACCCATTTTCTGGAGAAAAGTATTATTATCGGTAAGATATAGTCAGGGAGCTATGACATATCAGACAAAGTACCAAAATAGTATTAATTAATTTAAAAAAATTTTGAAGTGAAGCTTCGTGATGATGGTTTTTTTAAATAGGTCCGTTGGCGGACAATTTGGTCTCATAATGTAAAAACTGACAAGTCCAAAGGAGTAAGGATAACATTCTGTCTTAAAATTTCTTAATAAGTAAATGAACAAATTTGAAACTGTCTTTAATTTGGGTTTTAGTTTTTAAATAACTAAATAAAAACTAGTTTTAATGAATGTATCAGTTTTTTTTTTTTTTTTTTTTTTTAGATCTGTGAACTTCAGGACGAAAATTATTTAAGCCTAGACACGCCTGAATGAGTTCTTAACATAATTTTTTTTTTTTGTGTTGTGCGTCTATACGCCATTTGTAGATGCCCGAAGGTGTAGGTAGAGCCTTTAAGCCCAATGATAGTTACAAGTAAGAGAAAAAAACAATTTGACAGTTTCTGCAAATTTGCCTGAACAAATTTCTTGGAGTTAAATAAACATAAGAGGGCAAATGAATAGTTCCTTAACTTTTCCTGTTATTTCATTAGAAGGTTCAGCCCTTATAATAAAAATTTCATATTAAGAAAAAAATTACTTTATTATATAGAAAAATTATTATTTATACAATATTTTTAGACCTTTAGTAAGTTCTTCTTTTTTTTAAATAATATGATCAGCTTTTATTATTATAATTTTTTTTTTATAATCTTATATAAGGGGATATGAATACCCTTTTATTGGCTTTTCTCCAGGGCGCGGGCGGGTTTATGTAGTAGTTTGAAACTTAGGTGTATGAAGTTTCGGTATTTTTCCAGAGGTGGTTGTCAAACTGGAGCCAGTGCATCCTCAACCAGTGGGTCTTAGTACGTGCGAGTTGTTAGTTCGTAACATTTAGCCCAGCCAGCAACCACTCCAACACCAGTGTTATGCCTTTATGTCAGAGTTGACGCCGACGGGATTTTCATTTAACTACATACAAATTCTATGAAAAGACTATTTTCAGATAATTGCCTCGCACGGGATTCGAGCCCGCGACCCTCTGCTTAAGGAGTCTATGCATATGCCACTACACCACTGCCAGTGGTGGTAACTCACAATCTGCATCTATGTCTGCTGGGTCTGCTACTTCAGCTGAAGTTGAAATGAGTTGAACTTTTTGAAGCGATGCAAATTTGAGGTTTACTGAACTATGTTCACTATTTTTACTATTTTAATAGCGGTATATGTCTGAATGTCCGTCGGTTAGCAAAGTGGAAGGATTGTGGAGAGGATGATGCTAAATTTTTACAAAAATAGAAAAGAATTTGAATATGTGGGCAGAGAGATGGAGCTGAAAAATCTAATATTTTTCCAATTTCAAATTGGGATGAAAAATAAACTTTGTGGTGTATAAAATATTTAAGATAATAGTAGGATGGTTTCCAATGTTACAGAAATAGTAAATAGTATGTACTTCAAAAATCATTCTTTACCATCTCCCAAAATATATTTCTTGCGTTGAGGTTTAATTTTCATTCAACAGCAAATTGAAAAAATATTCGATTGGAATGGAGTCATCCGACATTTACATTTATTTTACATTAATAACTAACATGCAAAATCGGGAAAAAGAAAAAATGCGTGAGCAAAAATTTCTCACTTTCCATGTTGTATGGTAGTGAAGTAAACTCGCAAATTTATTCAGCGCCGACATTTGACAATCAAAACTATTGCGTTGGCTACATCAACATGAGTCGCTTTGAAATCGGTGGAGGCAGCAAGCGCAGATACAGGCTTAGATGCATGTTGCGTTCATAGATGAACTAACACAGTTGGTAAAATTTCCAGATATTGGAATTCCAAACCTCGCTTTGCACTTACGTGTGAATTGTCTTCAATCCCATTTAACCCAAAAACGTCATCCGCATTAAACACACATAGTGAACTTTACATGAAATTTGCTTCCATTCTAGCAACTTTACTTGTAAATTGCTCTCATTCTAGCAACTTCACTTCTAAATTGCTCTCATTGTAACGAATTCCAGCAATTTGCAGGTTTTGCAAAAGTGTAGGTATAGGTTGTGTACTAGTAGAACTTGCCATCTATTTCAGTTATTATTGGTCAAATAAAATAAGTAACATGGAAGGAAAAATAATCGAGAGGACAAGAAGGAGAATCTATGAGTAACTTAATCTAAATGTATTATTAACTTATACCTATCTATTTTTATTTTTATCATCGCTTAAGATTTATACATGGTGTCCCCTAATTCGTCAAGGATAATTTAGAAAATGATTTTTGGGTGTACTCTAAGAAAAAAATCGTTCTACAAAAGGTGCCTCTTTTGTATAGACATCATTTATCGAGGATTACTTTGGTGTTCCATATTAACATAGTAATTCGGTGTGACGGTTTAAAAAAATCAATTTACATTTTTCGGAGGAAAAATATCAAAGAAGAAAGCGCGCCATAATGCAATGAAAGTGTTTTCACACGTCAGCGGCAGCTGCTTTGACCATTCCCTCTTTTGTTATCCTTCCGTCTTTTATTATTCTGGAAGACCTGAGACTTTACATATCCCCAGAGAAAATAGTCTAAAGGTGTGATTCCGCACGATCTAAGCGGCCAATTTACCGTAGCAAAACGTGAAACTAAGTGCTCACCATAATGATTTCTCAACAAGTCCATTGTTTCACGCGCTGTATAACTCGTAGCGCCGTCTTGTTAAAACCAGAGCTCACCGAAACCATGTGCTTGAATTTCAAGAAACACATAGTCCGTTAACATGGCGCGATAAGGTTGCCATTGACAGTAACATTCTGATTTGCCTCATTTTTGAAGAAATATAGACCAATGAATCCACCAACCCATAAACCACAACATACCGTTATTTTTAATGTATGTAATGGTAGCACTAGGTACTCTTCAGGTTGCTCACTAGCCCAAATACGGCAATTTCGTTTATTAATGTATCCATTGAGAAAGAAATGGGCTTCATCGCTGAACAAAATTTTACGATAAAACAACGGATTTTCATAGTTTTTCTAGAGCCCATTCACTGAAAATATGACACAAATTCAAGTCGCATGACTTCAATTCTTGCACAAGTTGAGTTTTGTGTGCTTTTAGGCTGAGATACTCACGTAAAATATGCCAAGTTGTCGAATACATCAAGCCAAGCTGCTGAGAACGACGACGAATCGATTCGTCACGGTCTTCGCGTACACTCTCAGCTACAGCTGCTATAGTCTCTTCACTATCACTATTATCATCCACTAATGTAAACTGGGACTCAAATTTGCGAATGGTATTGGCAATAGTGGTTTCAGTAGGTCAATTATGCGCACCGTAAGTTCCTCGAGTCGCACGAAAAATATTTGTCAAAGAACGCTGATTTTCATAATACAGCTAAACAATTTAGAGCCGCTGTTGTAGTGTGAGTCTTTTCACGATGACTTGAAAAATGATACTGAACAAAAATGACAAATCAGTTTGATAGGAGTCATGCGTGATCTGTCAAAAAAGGCCTATCGAAAATTAAACCTCACGATGAACCACCCTTTATAAGAATTTTGTACAGTATACAAGAAAGATTTTTGGGCAGTTCTTCAGTAACAAGGAAACAAGCGTTTAAGTAAAGGTCCATGAGAATAAAGGTGGAAGAAAGAGTTAATTTCAAAGGAATCAACATACTGCAGAAGCTGATCATAATTTTGTGAGTCAAGTGCAAAAAAAAAAAAACTGAAAGATAACAGTGACTTCGAATTAAACCATGCCATTAGTTTGAAGTACGTTTTAATCAGTTTCGCTTTGGTATTTGGTGCATTAAAATCGGTGTTAAAATGTAAACTTTGCAACAGTGATATCAAATTTTTGAAACTTTGACCTAGATGACTAGGATTTAAATTATGTGCGAAATGGACAGAGAATATCTAATTGATTCATGTCCAATGATTAAAAATGCGTATGAAATTAACCGACGATTTACTTATGTAATGAGGTTGCTTGGTGTCGGTCATGCTGGAATTAATCTTTTTGGCTCGTTGATGGATTTAAATAGTTTTCATAAGTCTCTCCATTATCAAGTAGTAGAACAAATAAGTGTCGCTGTCAAAGCTGTTACTGACGTTGTGTTTCAAAAATCAATAAAGAAAGAAAACGAAAAAAATGTGAGAGGTCACCCAGAAAATCACTTAACGGTTTTAAAAGATGATTCGTGGGCTCAGAGAGGTTCTTTCTCTCTCTTGGGGATTATGTCATTGATAGAAAAATTTTCCAATAAAATTGTTTATGCCATAGTAAAGTTAAGCCATTTCTGCCATGCAAAACAGCCTTTCGATGTCTCTCGACTTGAGTTCATGTGGAACCCAATTTCCTTGGTTTTGAATATACCTAGCTGCTTTTAAAAGTTTTGCTTGGCTGCTTGAGTGACACCCAAAGATTCTGTGAGCTCTTCTTGTGTTTGGCAACTATCTTCATAGAGTAATGCTTCCAGTTCTTCATCTTCAAACTTTTTTGGCTGCCCAGGAAGTTCATCGTCTTCCAAGCCAAAATCACCACTTTTAACTCGTGCAAACCACTTTTTTCACGTTCGCTCAGCTAGCGCATGTTAACCATAAACTTCCACCAAAATACGATGACTTTCGGCAGCAGTTTTCTTCATATTAAAGTAATGAAGAAGAACTCCCCGCAAAAAAAACTTTTTCAGGCACAAAGTTCGACATATTTAAGTGAAAAAAAATTATTATTATTTACGCTTCAAATGAATGACATATACTGAAATGAACAATGACAGTAGCTTTCCCACGCATGTTCCAATGGAATAATAACAATATAATAATACAAATTACGTCATCTCAGCAAACCGCACGAATAGACCCAATAATAACTACAATAGGTCGAAAACTATTGTAGTTGACCCGCGTCTAACTCACATCCGAGTTTAACGAGAAAAACCTCAGCGCCTGTATAGGAAAAAGCGACTTGGTACTCCAACTTCAAGATGCTTTGAATAACGAAGGGCAGGATTCACATACATACTCCTTTGACGTTGACGAGGATGAACGAATGAGTACCAACAACGACGTGGCCGCGATGATGCAACTTCTCATGTCAAAAATAGACGAACAGATGAAAAATCCAGATAAACAAAAGAACAGTCTCAAACAAAGTTGAACGAACAGAAAAACAACATTGAACAAAAACTCGACGATTAAAATAAAATTTTTTTCTGTTAAATAAAATGATTGAACATAAGATCTCGAATCTCGAAAAAATTCACCACCATTCACCAGCAAAAGTTCGAAGACGTTGATGACAAATTTGAAAGGATAGAGAAGAATGTTGTGATAAAATTAACAGAATGGAGAAGATTGTTGGCAAAAAATTCGAACAAATGGACAGCAAATTTAAGCAAATGGCAAAAGAGCTCGACACAGTGCAAAAACACAAACTGTGACAGCAAAGTAAGGAAACTGGCAAAAGAGCTCGACACAGTGCGAAAACAGAAACTGTGACAATGTTCTTAAAGTGATCCAAGGAGAAAAGAGTTGAAACCTCCCCCATTCGATAGCCAAACCTCATAGTCTACTTACAAAAAGCAGATTACAAGGTCAAATTGCAATGCCGAATGCAGCAACTCCAAGCAGACGTGAATAGATATGCACATTTGTAATACCCCACCGCAGGCCAAGAAATTGTCGACGAAATGGCAAAGGACCCATTCATCAGGGGAATCGCCGATTCGAAGCTACAGTCAGCTGTAAAGGTGGCCGGGGAAAGAACCCTTGCTGAAGCATTTGCCTTCGCTCTGGGCATGGAAACAGGTAATCAGGCTTCCAAAGGCTGGGAAATAGCATCTGCTGAAAGCTCCTGCGCTCTACTTTGTGGCGAGGAACGAGATACTCTACGCAATACAACTGCAATACAAGAAGACATCTCCAGTGTGAGATGAAAAAGCTGCCCTCATTCTGGTAATAAGCAAATAGAGGATGGAACGGGCAGAAACGGCTATCAAGAAGCCATCAGTCAGAATGTCTCCCGAAGGTGGCAGCTAGAATTGACACCATTAGGACCAGCGTAAAAGTAATCAGCGTAAAAGAAAAATGTATGGCAACAACAGTGCCACGGCTTCTATCATCAGAAGAGATCTGGTGCGGAATCCTGGTTGCATAACACCACCAGTTACAGTTTGATAACAGCAACGGAAGAAACAGCTAAGGTGTATAGTGAAAGCATAAAAATCTACCTGGCTGGAATAACATTCTCTCATGTGCTTCTGGTGGCTAACATATGTGACGAATGAATCATTGGTACAGACTTCATGAGAAAACATGATGTACTAGTGGACTTTGGTGCACAGTTGAGGGACTGATTGAAGAATCGCAGAGTCCGAGAGCTTTTCCTGTTGTCTCGTGAAAAAGAAAGACGGCAACATTTCACATCACTTTCTTCAGGAAGCAGTCTCTGGCAGTTTACAGTAATGCCGTTTGGACTGTGTGGCTTGTTCTGTCCGGAAGTAAAATATCTGGGTCACATTATATCAGTGGAAGGAGTAAAGCTGGATCCTGATAAAATCGAAGCCGTGAAAAGTTTGCCTACCCCCAAACATAAACACCAGCTTCTTCGGATTTTTCATGTACTACAGGAGATTCGTAAAGGATTTTGCTGTTATATCGAAGAGGCAGCACCAATCTACGGAAAAAGGAAAACCGCCTAGGTGGTCTGGAGAGTGTGAGAAAACATTTTAAGAACTCAAGCGGCAGCTGTGCAACGCTCCCATTTTAGGTTACTCCACACTCCTGAAAAATGTTCATCGTGGACCCAGACGCTAACAATGTTAGGGTCGGTGATGTGATCTCCCAGGTTCATGATTGGTAAGAGGAAGTGGTCGAATACTACAGCAAGGTAGACTATAGACCTGAACGGAACTACTGTCTAAATCATATACACATTGGCATCCCCAAAGTATGCAAGTCGTCAATCAATTAAAAGGGGGTGGCCGTGGTATAGTGGTATATGCCTAGACTCCTCAAGCAGAGGGTCGCGGGTTCGAATCTCGTACGAGGCAATTCTCTGAAAAAAGTCTTTTCGAAGAACTTGCATGAAGTAATATGAGAATCCCGTCGGCGTCAACTCTGACATGAAGGCATAACACTGATGTTGGAGTGGTTGCTGGCTGGGATAAATGTAACGAACTAACAACTAGCACGTACTAAGACCCACTGGAGGATGCACTTGCTCGTCCCGTCCAGTTTGATAACCACCTCTGGTAAAAATATCGAAACCAAATACACCTGAGTTTCAAACTACTACACCACCCGCCCGCGGCCTGGAGAAAACCAGTAAAAGGGTATTCATATCCCCTTGTTGCGCGCTCGGGATTATTATTTTTTTCAGGCAACTAAAATCTTGTGAGATGAATGGTTGCCTAAAATAGAACAATAAGTCAATTTACACTAATAATTTTGTTGGATGCCACTCATAGAGAGAAACAACCACTGAGCCCTAATATCTCTCTCTCTCTCTCTCGCTTTTTCTCTCTCCAAACTTCTAAGAAAACTTAACACGTGCTTACGCATTTTAAGAGTAGCAATACCCTCCTGAGTGTTAAGTTCTTACAACAAAAAAATCAACCAATGTATGAACTTGTTTATTATTATTATTACACCGTTCTCAATTCGTTTTGAGTATTTAATATCCTCCTAATATAGATTAGAAATTAACGATACTGGAGAACTAGGAGTATTTTTATTTTTACAGGAAAGAAAACAAAGACGGAACACTAATGACCAGAGCAACATTTACAATTGTAATTTTATTGGGTGTATAACTTATTATATAACTTAGTGCGGTTTGCTAAGAGATGGCGTAACTTGTACTATTCCATTGCTATTATTCCATTGGAACATGCGTTGGAAAGCTACTGTCATTGTACGTCATTTCAGTATATGTCATTCATTTGAAGCGTAAACATTTTTTTTTCACTCAAATATGTCGAACTTTGTGCCTGAAAAAGTGTTTTCGCGGGGAGTTCTTCTTCATTACTGAAAACTGCTCCCGAAAGTCATCGTATTTTGGTGGAAGTTTATGGTGAACATGCGCTAGCTGAGCGAACGTGCCAAAAGTCGTTTGCACGATTAAAAAGTGGTGATTTTGGAAGACGATGAACGTCCTGGGCAGCCAAAAAAGTTTGAAAATGAAGAACTGGAAGCATTACTCTATGAAGATTGTTGCCAAACACAAGAAGAGCTCGCAGAATCTTTGGGTGTCACTCAAGCAGCCATTTCAAAACGTTTAAGAGCAGCTGGATATATTCAAAAGCAAGGAAATTGGATTCCACATGAACTCAAGCCGAGAGACGTCGAAAGGCGGTTTTGCTTATCCGAAATGCTGCTGGAACGCCACAAAAGGAAGTCATTTTTGCATCGGATTGTTACTGGTGATGAAAAATGGATCCATTACGATAACCCCAAGCGCAAAAACTCATATGTTAAACCCGGCCAACCAGCCAAATCAACGGCAAAGCCAAATATCCATGGCGCGAAGGTAATGCATTGTATTTGGTTTGATCAGATGGGTGTGCTGTGTTATGAGCCGCTAAAACCGGATTATACCATGAATAGACAACGCTACCAAACACAATTAATCCATCTGAAGAGAGCAGTTGCCGAAAAACGCCAGGAATATGCGACCAGTAACGAGGCAATAATTTTCCATCATGACAACGCTCGGGCCCACGTTGCTATTCCGGTTAAGAACTATTTGGAAAACAGTGGATGGGAAGTCTTACCCCACCCGATTTATAGCCCAGACCTTGCCCCTTCTGACTACCATTTGTTCCGGTCGATGCAGAACGCCCTGGCTGAAATACCGTTCACATCAGAGCAGAATATTTAAAAAAAATTGGCTTGATTCATTCTTGGTTGTCAAGCCGGCGCAGTTCTTTTGCGATGGGATCCAAAAATTACCAGAAAGATAGGAAAAAGTCATAGCTTCAGATGGGCAATACTTTGAATAAGTGAATTCCAATGGAGTTCTATTAGAAGTAAATGATTGGCTCCCACTAAATTTAAGACAACACCTCAGCAGTTAGAGAAAGAAGTAGAACTTTCGGCCTGTTGCAATAAAGAAAAACTTATTTTTTTACTGGAATCGGTCTATTGAGAGATAATGTACAAATGCCTTTATTCTCCAAAGTCGTTTAAGGATTAAAAAAGATGCTCCTCTTCCATGATATTATAGCAGTTTTGTCTCCAGATACGATGACATATTTTTCTACATATTATCTGAAACACTTTTCAGTTTCGAATTAGGGCGTGATATATAAAACAGGATTTTATCTTTGTAAATCCTTTGCTGATGCTTTTAAAATGGCTTTGTGTTTCTCATCATTTAAACTAGAGGCTAAGTCATCGTTAACATGAACTGCAAGATTCTTTATTTTTTCCAAAAGGTCAATTTCCAATTCACTGGAATCAAGTAATTTAAAGAAACTAAATGTATAATATATATATTAGACTAAAAAAGCATATCATATCAAAAAAAATGTCTAAAATGCCCTAAAAAAATTAGTAAAAAGTAAGCGAATGGCTTTTGGACGTTTTGGATGGTTTTATACAAACAAGTATCGACTGTTTTATAATTTTTTATTGCCTTTTTTTTTAAAGAATTTCAAAACAAGTTTTCATGAAATTATCACTTTTTTATTAAAAATCTTGAAGCTCAGGACAAACAATTTTTAAGCTTGGACAGGTCTGAATACCTTAAGATGAGTTCTTCCAATAATTTGTCCTTGATTTCTCGACCTATCTACCATTTGTAGATGCCCCAAGATTGGGAAGCATTATAATTTAGTTTGCTTGATCTACCATACTTTCTGTCTTTGAACACTTTAAACAGTTTCAAAAAACTTTTTATTATTAATTAATTTGACATTCAAATCAGATTTATATTTGGCAAAACAAAGTAAAAAGAAAACCGATGACAATTCTAAATAAATTTGACAGCAAATTTTCGCAAATAAATTTCTTGGACTAAAACCTAGAAAAGATGGGTAATAGTTTTTTTTTTTTTTTAATTAGAGCGTGCTCAAGAAGTTAAGGCATCCTTAAAATATTTGCACACAACACGTACGAAATAATGCTAGGGAGGAAAAGAAGAGAGATATCGGTGTATGTTTGTTTTGAATGTTTGAAGGTTATAACAGTCATGTTGCTGATAAAAGTTTAAATTAATATTTGTTCAATAAAATGTAAAATAAAAACATAGAATATCGTACACTTAAATATGTAAACAAACACACTTATAATAAATCTCTCATGAGATAAAATTGCATATGTCAAAATTTAACAAAAAAACGAAAACATTTTTAAATCATCAATTTTATAACTTTAAAGCAAACAGTTGGTTTATTTAAAGTTATTTTTCTCTACACAGTTTTGTGCACAGTTTTTAAGACAGTACATTTTTTAATATAAGAAAACAGTTGATACTGTAAGATACAATACATATTTCAATTAAGTACAACACGGTTACACAAAATAACCAGCGCCGCATATTTGGTCCGTTCGAACCGAATAATTATTTAGCTAATTGTTTAATTCTACTTACTATATGTATTATATGTGCATTTCATAAAATTCTCTACATCTAAGTGTGTGCCATACAAAGATTGAAACTTAAAATTAACTTAAATAATTCAATCAACACATCGATTGTCCAGTGCAAAACAAAGCACCTCAAACAGCATTATCTGCAACAACAACTGCAGCAATACCAGCATCGTCAGCAAACAGGAGTTTCGGCATAAGCAGCAGCGACACCAGCACCGGCACCAGAAGCATCTGGAACAACAGCAAGCGGTACCAACAACACCAGCAGTATCGACGGCAAGCAGATCACCTTTCAACAAAACCCTGAAAAGAATAACACAAAGTGAGTATAAACTCTTTTTAGATATTGTAATTGTTCATAAGAAAAAAAATATATATATGTTATAAAATATTTGAAATGTCTTCTGAACTCCCTACTGATGTTTTGGTGCAAGTCAAGAGAGACTTCGTCAACTTTAAGAAAACCGTCGTACTAAAAATTATCTCTCTACAAGACTTTCGTTATTGGTAGAGAATCTAGCAGCAGCACAACGGCACTGCGAAGCAGGCAGGAGCGTTAAAAAACTGAAAAAAAAGAAAAAGCTGGAATTAATTTCAATTATGGAACAAACTCGGGAAACTTACCTTGAGTACAGGTGTAAATTGCTTGATGGGTTGGATAGGTATTCTGGCGCGCAAACTTCTCTTTCAGAATCAACTACAAATATTCCTCACAGCAAAGATATACATCTCCCTAAAATTAATATTCCTAAGTTCTCTGGGTGTTACACGAAGTGCGCTCGTTTCATGATATTTTTGTATCGCTCATTCATTGCAACACGTGGCATTGGCATTGGCACTAGACGCAGGGAATTATGAGAAAGCATGAAAACTTTTGAAGGCAAGGTACGACCACAAACGTTTTCTAGTGAACTCACAGCTGCAACTCTTCTTCAATCAAGTGACAAAGGAAGGAAACAGCGAATGGTCTTAAATCACTCATGGACACTTCTTTGGAGAGTATCTACGCACACAAAAATCTTGAGATACCAGTGGATTCGTGGGACGTCATCATCATTTATGTGATGGTACAAAAGCTGCCTACCTCAACGCAACAACTATGGGAAGAAAAACTGGGTAACACCAAGGATCTTCCTACGTTGAAGGACTTCACCGAGGGGCATCTGGGCCTATCGCCAAGCCATGTCCGAAATCGCAACCAGCAGCTAGGACATACATACATACATACGTAACAAATTTTAATCAATTCCAGTGTAAGGTATGCAACAACGGGCAACACTCGTTAAGAAAATGTAAGCGATTTCTGGGGATGGACGTGACGATCAGGCAACAGACTGTTCGGCAAACAAAGGTCTGCGACAACTGTCTGGCTTACAGTCATACTACCCGAAACTGTCCAAGTAATAAAAATTGTTATTTCTGTCATCAACGGCACCACTCTTTACTGCACATCAATTTTTCAAACAACACAGAAACAATGCCACAGTTTCAACAACATAACAAACAACACAAAGAGACACAAATGAACCCAAATGCAGACTCCTTTAATCCCACGCAAGGAGACCATCCTTCTGGATCCGGATAAGTTCGAAACAATTTTCACACGTCACACACATACCAGTATAATTCAAAGGTTTTGTTGGCAACTGTGATTGTGAGGGTATTGTCAGCCGTTGAGCGTCGCGCATTAATCGACCCAGGTTCCGAGGCTTCGTTTATTTCAGAGTCTGCTACTCAAATCCTTAATCTGCCAAAGCAAAACACATTCGTACAGATATCAGGGTTAGGGAAGGTCAGCAGCGGCACTACCAACATATACGTGGATCTAAAATTCGCATCTCGACGTTCGACGTTTGAAGGTTTTACCAAGACCTTTGTCTTCAAGTCGTTGACTGGCCTTCTTCCGGCCCACCAAACAACAATGTACGAGTGCAGGCACTTAAAGAATCTGGAATTAGCAGATCCTCTGTTCCATACTCCGGCACCCATCGATTTGCTGCTTGGCAGCGATGTTTACGATGAGTACCGAACCCGGTAAGCCAATAGCCAAAAAGTTGGGTAGTTTTGGGCAAGGTCTCGGAGACACCTTTAAAACTCTGGACCTTCACTCAAAATGGGAAATGGAAGAGCTACAGTTTCCCGCTCAAGCCTCAAAGGAGGACATCGAGTGGGAAAGGCACTTTCTAGCAAACACCACCATACGAGCTGACGGCCACTATGAAGTGGCATTACCTTTCAAGATAGGGAAACATCCAGCTTTGGGGTCAAGTATGAAAGGAGCTTTACGACGATTTTCATATATTGAAAGACCTTTCCAGAGAGATGCAGAACTGAAAGAAAGGGTGTAATAGAGAGTACTTAACACTCGAAGAGGTAAATATTGAGAGAGACCTTACCTTCACCACACCACACCACTATTTTTTATCACATCATGCTGTTTTTAAGGCAGCCAGCTCCACAACTAAACTGCGAATCGTATTCGACGCGGCATTCAAAACGTCTGATGGAATATAGCTGAATGAGCATTTACTGGTAGGTCCCATATTACAAAGAAACATAGTAGATATCATTTTAGGATGGAGAAGAATTCAACACACCTTCACGGCGGATATCGAAAAAATGTACCGTCAGATTTTTGTTAAAAAAGCGGACAGTTATTACCAAGTGATATTTTGGAGGGATTCCAGTGGCCAATTAAAAACCTTTAGGCTGAAGACGGTAACCTTTGGTACCGCAAGCGCTAAGCCATAAGGGTCCTGAAAAAGGCAGCCAAAGACGAAATGGCCAACTACCCGATCAGAGCACAGACGGTTCTTGAAGAAATGTATGTCGACGACCTAATTAGTGGAGATGACAAAGCAACACAAGAGCCTTAATTGAAGACATACCACCACAAGACCCCGAAATGGATTACCAACTTCCATTTGAATCATCAGTGCATGTCAAAACCTTTAGCATAAAATGATTTCCAGCTAAGGATTGCTTCTCATTTCAGGTAACTCATCTAGGCATAGGAGAAACGGCCAAAAGAACCATCCTCTCAGCTATAGCCAAGTTGTATGATGCGCTTGGCTGGATTTCGCCATGCGTGATCGAAGCCAAATTAATTATGCAACAACTGTGGGGAAAAGGAACAGAATGGGACCAACCAGTGCCTGAGGACATACAAATCCAATGGAAGACTCTACGTAACGATCTTCTAGTACTAGAGCAATTACAGATTCCTAGGTAGATCCACAGTCACAGAAGCTGCAAAATCATCGGGCTGCATGGGTTCAGCGACGCATCGATCAAAGCATATGAAGCGGCAGTATACATCCGCGTATGAGATGAACAAGGACACACGCAGATGCATCTTCTGATGTCGAAGACGAAGGTAGCTCCACTTAAAACAGTAAGTCTTCCGCGTCTCGAACTCTGTGGAGCAGTTTTGTTGGCGAAATTAATGGATCACATAGCAAAGGTCTTTAACGTACCACGTCAACATTGGTATACGTGGTAAGATTCCACCATAACTCTTGCCTGGATTCGAGCTATATCTTCCAGTTGGACTACATTCGTGAGCAACAGAGTCTCCGAAATCCAACGAATAACAAATTGGCAGATGTGGAAACATATACCAACACAACATAATTCAGCCGATCTGGCATTGCGAAGTTTTGTGCCATCGGAACTAAAAGGCAATGACTTATGGTGAAATGGCCCAGCCTTCATGAGAGACCAATGGAATTACCCAGTCCCAGAGCAACCAACAAACATCAACACGGAAGAGGAAAGACGAACAATAAAGACTTATGTCCACAACACAAACACAGACACAACATAGCATAGTAGGAGAAATTATCACCAAATTCCCCAGACTGCACACGATATTACGCGTGTTGGCTTACTGCCAACGATTTATTTACAACTGCAGATCAGGCTGCAAAAAATCTGGCCCTTTGCAACCAGAAGAGTTGAATATCGCATCACAGATGGCAATAAGATCAGTGCAAAAGGACATGTTTCCTGAGGACTTGACAAAACTGCACGACAGACCAAAGGCAACATCAGCACTTAAGTCATTGAATCCCTTCATAGATGTAGATGGAATTCTTCGCTCGGGGGGAAGGCTTCAAAACTCGAACTTGACATATAACCAAAAACACCCAATTATCCTAAAGTCGAACCACCATTTCACCAAAACTCTATTGAAAGACGCACACGAAAAAACGCAACACGGTGGTATCCAGCAAATGACAGCATATATTCTGACAAGGTATTGGATCATCCAAATAAAGCAGTGTGTAAAGCACACCATTCACCAATGCGACAAGTATTTCAAACACAAGGCCAAAACAATGACGCAGCTTATGGCGAGTTTACCAGCAGCACGGGTTCGGATAGCAAGACCATTTACGAACACAGGGGTCGACTATGCTGGACTAATCGACATAAAAACGTGGAAGGGAAAAGGTGCAAAAACACTAAAAGGCTACTTTGCAATTTTTATATGCCTCGCAACAAAAGCAATTCATTTGGAGGCAGTGAGTGATCTCACTACACAAGCCTTTCTAGCAGCATTTAGACGTTTCACGGCACGAAGGGGCATCTGTAGTGAAATGTTTAGTGATTGTGGCACAAACTTCGTCGGGGCTAATGCGGAGCTGAAAAAATGGATGAAAGACGCGAAGAACGAATGAAAAGAAATCGCAGATACACTAACCAATCAAGGTTCGAAGTGGAACTTCATTCCCCCAGCTTCCCCACACTTCGGTGGACTATGGGAAGCAGGAGTGAAATCTGTTAAGCATCACTTAAAAAGAGTTTGAGAAGACCGGAAGTTAACATTCGCAGAATTCACCACGCTTCTTACGCAAATAGAAGCATGCCTGAATTCAAGGCCTCTGTGCCCTTTTTTTGGCCGGCGAAACATTAAACGGGATTCCTGGTGAGAACATATCGACAAAAAACATCAACACCATCGAGAGATGGAAAAGGATTCAAGCTCTAACAGAAAGCTTCTAGCAGAAATGGAGCAGTGAATATCTAGCGCGTCTACAACAGCGCCCAAAATGGACGAGGTCAGAAGAAGAACCCAAGGTGCGCTATCTGGTTCTCCTTAAAGACGAACGGTTGCCAGCGACACAGTGGATGCTCGCGCGAATAACCGAGTTGCATCCAGGAAACGACTGACACGTTCATGTTGTCACATTGAAAACAAAAACATCCACATTGAAGAGGCCAATCACAAAACTATGTTACCTTTTAACGAACAAAACCACACAAGAACAGCAAATTATTTAATTATTTAAGTATTAAAAATATTTATAAATAAAATAAGTAAAAAATTAAAATAAAATCACAACACTCAGGGCAAAGGTAAAAAAAAAATCTATTTATCTAAATAAAGATAAATAAATAAAAATATGAAATTAAAACAACACCCACCTGAATTTTGAACACCGACGACACTATAAACGAATTAATATATTACTTAAAAAAAAAATAAATAAATAAACAAAAAAAAAACCCGCACTAAATACTGAATTTAAATAAACTACGGCTGCCGTAGTAGAATAGCCATCACAATTTAATCACGTACTCTTCTTCAAATACGCAATTAAAGAAAGAATTGCAAAGAGGACAACACTATACAATTGAAACTAATAGCCAAACATCAGCAAACGCGTTCAGCCATTTAAGTGTAGGGTATTCTTTTCACTTTTGTGTCTCAAAGTGTTTTGTGTTGTCTGTCCTTTTTGCAAAATTTATTAATTTGGTTTTTTCCTTACATGTGAGCCTTCAATGAAGTTGTAGCAGATGATCGAGGCAAAGGGTGTTCAAGTACAAACCTAAATAATTGCGAACTTTGTTCACGGCGGGAAGAATGTTGCTGATAAAAGTTTAAATTAATATTTGTTCAATAAAATGTAAAATAAAAATATAGAATATCGTACACTTAAATATGTAAACAAACACACTTATAATAAATCTCTCATGAGATAAAATGGCATATGTCAAAATTTAACAAAAAAGGAAGACATTTTTACACAAAATAAATCATCAATTTTATAACGTTGAAGCAAACAGTTGGTTTTATTTAGAGTTATTTTTCTCTACAAAGTTTTGTGCACAGTTTTTAAGACAGTACATTTTTTAATATAAGAAAACAGTTGATACTGTAAGATACATATTTCAATTAAGTACAACACTGTTAAACAAAATAAACAACGCCGCACAGGTCAGAAAATAAAAAGCTCGGCAGGGCATCAAGATGACCAACTGCGCTTGTCAATGACTGACAAAGAATTCCCATGACAAGTGGAAATAGCTAAGTTGTCAAACAAAATGTCAATTTGTCTTTAATTGACATTGAAAATTAATTGGCATCATTTTCAATTATTTGTCAATCAAAAAACACATTTTTATATACAGGGTAAGAAAGTTAGTTTTTTTTTCCAATCGGAAAATTTTAATTTGTATATAAATAATTTTCATTTGTAAAATAAAAAAATTAATAATCCACCAACATTAAGAACAGTTTCGGAAGAAGGCCATGGAGATGCACAAAAAAAGGGTTAGAAAGGCATCTGTGGAATGGAGCGTGGATCCCTCAGTTGCTCTCATCCATCAAGTAGAGCAATTTGAAAACATTTGAGACTCTAACCCCAAATTCTATCAAAACAGGGACATGAATAATAATTCATGGAAAACAATTTCAGAAACCCTTAGCATTCCAAAACATAAAGTTATGTTGAGTAGGAAAAAACTTTTTTTTTTAAATATCTCTGCCTACGGACACAGCGATATTTCGTCGAAGAATTCAAGCAAGCACGTTTTCAATAATTCTTCGAGCTCGTGATAATCTATAGTTAAATACGTGATAAGGTATCAAGTGATCCCTAAATGCATATGGCTTAACTATGTATAGCTTTAACGGAAAAGCATCGTCGGCCACTACTACAAAAGAAACTGGATGTTGTCCATCTAAAAGCAGCTGAGATGGTTGAATTTTAACCGATCTTTTCTTCAGTATCTCCAATAGAGAGCATCTGAGAAAAATAAAATATTAACCTAGTATTTAAATAGATCTATTAAATAGATTTTAAAGAAACCAACTTCGAAAAAACACCGCCATCCAAATCACGTATACATGCACCCACATCAACATAAGTGAACTTGTAGCCAAGTTATAGTTGAAATATTTGGATTACAGTTTGGAGGTGCTTGGATATTGATATGCTTTCCATCATGTGCCCGAATGCAATGGAAAAATTCTGTAGTTCTCCAAACACTTTTGCAATCTGCCGCTATTCGTCAACAGTACATAGAAACTGCAACAAAAATGCCTGTTTTTATAAAAAAAAAAAGAAGACAGATATTGCCTTTTTTATTTACAGACACAGACACCACGTCCAAATGAGATAGTTAATTCACTTCAGATTACGGTGAATTCTGAAAGCAATAATTCCTTGCTTTCTTCACATCCAAGCGACCGCGAATATTGCAGCAAAAAGTCCATCAAATGCATTGGGACGGACTGCATTGAGTAACATGATGACAAATGCATACGATTTACTGATGAAAAATGTACAAAGTACAAATAACGACGAATGGGATGCGTTGGGCAATATAATTGCACTTGGTCGCTAGAAAATTTAACAATTGCTAGACGATGCAAGGTTGCTCTGAACTCAGTCAATGCTCAATTTGAGTTAGAAGCAGCAGAATCCACGGCTTGTGCACAGTGTACAGAATCTATAAAATAATAAAAAAGTGTTTTTTATCTAAATAAACTCGTCTTTTAATATTTCCTTTAAATTTTCCTTAATATAATCCGATACACTGTCGTAGGCGATAGGCGAAAAACATACGACATGACCTGCATACTAGCTCCCGTTGCCAAATAACGAATTGGTCCCACCGCTTGTCTCATAAATGTCTTTTTTTGTGATTTAAGGTTTCGCCCTTTGCGAAATAAACTCGAAGTCAATTTTATTCATACGTATTTTGCATCTGAAAAATTTGGGCTGCATATTGCAGAGTTTTGCGTTTCTTTCTTTTTCCATATTGGTCGTCTTCTGCCTGCAGCTCCAACTCGAATCCGATCAACACAACAAAAGAAGCAAGATCGATCCGCTTCCTTTTTAACATCGTTAAACCAAAAAAAAAGGAAATGTAATTTTTTTTTGACATTTACAATGTAAAATTAAATACGTTTCCATTTCCACCAAATAGGACAAGGATTGCAAAGAATTATTCTGTATTGTAATTATAGAGAAACCTCTTTTTTGTTTTTCACACTTCAGTGTCACAATTCACAATTGACAATAAGATGACTGTTCCAAATTGACAGTGCAAGTGGAAATAGCTTTTAGAGATCTGACAAAGACATTGGTCAAAATTACATTTTACTACAAAAGAATTTTTTGCTAATAATTAAAATAAGTGGAAATTAACTGGCAGTGGTGTCGTTCAATTACATATATGAGAGCTGTCAGACTTTGCCAATTAAATGACATGTGGAAACTCACCTTTATACAATATTTTGAGACTTATAGTAAGTTTTTTTCTTTTTTAAAATAATATGATCAGCGTCTATTATTCTAATAAAAAAGATTAAGTAAAATAAATGAATGTATATACAAATGTTAACCCACAATCTGCATCTGCGTCTCCTGCGTCTGCTACTGCTGCTCAAGTTGAAATGAGTTGAACTTTTGAAACGATGCAAATTTGAAGTTTACTGATCATTCATGTGTTAGTGGAACAATACAATAAAACATTGCGAAAACATAAAAGCCTTTTTTCAGACCACATCCATAACGTAGTGAAGAGACTATAGCAGCTGTAGCTGAGAGTGTACGCGAAGACCGTGTGGAATCGATTCGTCGTCGTTCTCAGCAGCTTGGTGTGGCCTATTCGACATTTCACATGAGGATATTTCACATGACCTTAAAGCATACAAAGTTCAACTTATGCAAGAATTGAAACCAGGCGACTTGAATTTGCGTCATATTTTCAGTGAATGGACTCTGAAAACTCAATGAAAATCTGGTGTTTTATCGTGAAATTTTGTTCAGTGATGAAGCCCATTTCTGGCTCAATGGAGACGTTTATAAACAAAACTGCGGTATTTGGGCTGATGAACAATCCGAAGAGTACCAAGAGCTACCATTAAAACCATTAAAACCATTAAAAACAACGGTATGGTGTGGTTTATGGGCTGGTGGAATCATTGGTCCATGTTTCTTTGAAAATAAGGCGAATCAGAATGTTACCGTGAATGGTAACTATTATCGCGCCATGTTGACGGACTATGTACTTCCCGAAATTCAAGCACATGGTCTCGGTGAGCTCTGGTTTTAACAAGACGGCGCTACGAGCCATAGAGCGCGTGAAACAATGGACACGTTGAGAAATCATTTTGGTGAGCACTTAATTTCACGTTTTGCTACGGTAAATTGGCCGCCTGGTCGTGCGATATCAGACATTTGGAATATTTTCTCTGGGAATATGTAAAGTCTCAGGTCTTCAGGAATAACGATTGACGCTTTGGAAGCCAACATTACTCGTGTTATTAGCGAGATACCAGTCGCTATGATCGAACGAGTCGTCCAAAATTAGACCTTCCGAATGGACCACCCCAGATGGAGTCGTGATCAACTTTTACGTATGATTTTGAAAAAATAAATGCCATGAATTGTTCTTTTAATCAGTATGAAAGGTTTTAAGTTCACTTTCAAATTTATGTGTTTTATTTTACATCATAAATCAAACCTCACGATGAATCACCCTATACATTTAATGTTTATTTGCATTAGATCTGTGTTCACTATTTTTACTATTTTGATAGCGGAATATATCTTGATGTCCGTCGGTTGGTGAAGTGGGAGGAGTGTGGAGAGGATGATGATAACCTTGTACAACACTAGAAAGTGGAGGTGAGAAATCTAAAATTTTTCCAATTTAAAATTGGGATGAAAAATAAATTTTGTAGGATGACTTTCAACATGAGAGAATTACATATTACCGAATTAGAATTACCTCCCGAAATATTTTTCAAGTGTTAATTTAATTTTCATTCAACACCAAAATTGATTTCTGACTTTTTAAGTACCAAACAGAGCCCCTTTCTAAAGTCATCGAAGCTCCAGTGCGTGTTGCACCAAAGACCATTTTTTTAGTCGAAATATGGCTTTGACGGTGCAGCCCATGATATGAATATCAAGGGGAGGTAGACTCATCAATGCATCTAGAGCGGAGTCATGAGTGCTATAAAAGATCCCATGCACCCGATACAAACCTTTCTCTGGAGCAATCACGTTTTTTTGCAAGAGCTTATTCCAACAGACAACCGACGCATAGTTGGCCTTATCATAGCCGTGTAGATCCAAGGACCCTTCTCGGTGGTAGAACCTATATCTTGGCGATAGCTCCCCTACGCTGTCAGAAGGCCGACGACGCCTTAGATGGTTTCGAGGTAGTATGTTTAGTCCAGATAAGTTTGTTATCCAGACACCCAAATACCTAGCTTCTTTGGAGAATTGGATGGTGATGCCTTTCAGCACAAGATGAGTCAAATCACTCAACTTCCACCTTCTCGTGAAGAGAATAATGGCTACATTAACCGCGTATGCTTGTGCATAGACGTTAAAATTATTGAGCACGTTGAGCAGTGAGTCGTCCAACATGACCATAGCAGTGGAGACAGAACGTCTCCTTGCAGGCAACCCCCGTTTACACCCGTCACGATATATTGGCCGCAGCCAGCATCCATAATCAATGTCCTATTCAGCAGCAATACTTTTACCAACAAAACTAGTGATTCGTCTACGCTATGTGTCTGGCTGAGTTACACAGGCCGTCATAAGTTGCAATGTCGGAAGCACCCGCAAGTTCGATGAAAATGCCCAATGCGTATTCCTTCTTGTCGAGTGCGCTTTAATTTTGCCTACCAGATTCTGAAGCGCACTTTCGCAGAATCTTCCGCGTTGGTAGACGTATTGCATCACCGATAGAGAATGCATTCGCATCATCCGTCATCGAAACAGATGTAAAATACCAGCTAGGGCGTATTGTGTTGTTCCACTCACTACCAGTTTCATTGATAGCAGCTAGTTCCGATTAGGTTACCCAGGAAGTGAGACTCAACAAAGTCGAGACCTCGCATCCGATTCTGAATTCGATTATTCGATTATTCGATTATTATTATTTTTTAACCATTTTTTAACCAATAATCTTCTTAGCATACCTGTCGCATAATGTTAAGTCGATTCTGACAGCCAGGTCAGACTATGCATTTACTAGTGCCCCATATAGTGTTCTGAGCATTAGCATCGTAGCAGATGATTGGTCTACACGATTGCACAAATTTAGATGGTGAAAGTGATAGCTCGCTTGCTCAATCGCTCGTCATAAAGTGGTGTGAAACTCCTTAAACCTCCGAAATCACAGATGCGTTTATTCCAAACCCATGGCTTCTGTAAAAATGTTATCTGGAGAAACAATCCTATTATTTGAGTCAGTTCAAAATCGATGGAAGTAGCAGAAGACGCAGACGCAGACGCAGTAATATTTCTAGATATTGGAAATTCAAAACTAAAATTGTCATCAATGTCTATTACCATCTCATTTTACCTAAAAACGTCATCTACATTACTCACATACTGAATTTTATGTGAAAACTGCTCTCATTCTACCAATTTCATTGTAAATTTCCGACCGCTCGTTACAAAGTGGTGTTAAACCCCGCAAACATCCGAAACCAGAGATGCGTATATTCCACACCCATGGTTCCTGTAGAAATACTATGTGGACGCTATAATGTTACTAGAACAACATGTGTCACACATCAAAATCGATGGAAGCAACAGATGCGACGCAGATGCATGGTGTTTTCATAGATGAACTAACATAGTTGATAAAATTCCCAAATAAAGGAAAACCCGCTTTGCACTGATCGCCTCCATCCAAATGACTATGTCTGTGAGTACCTGTGGGTTGTCATCAATGTCAATTTCCCTCCCATTTTACCCATTTTACCCTAAAGCGTCACCCTCATTATACACACATAGTGAACTTGACGTGAAAATTGCTCTTATTGCTTCGCTTATAAATGGCCCTCACTGGAGCAAACTCTAGCAATTTGTGTGTTTCCAAAAGTTTAGGGATGTGCAAAAGTATTTGTGGAGTTTGACAACTTTTTCACCCATGTTCTGCATTCCACGTGAAAGTGAATTGAAGTCGAATTTCAATTTCACTCGAAATAAAATAAGGTATGTATTCGAATTTTTTTGAATCCACTTCGAAATTTTATTCGATTTGTCAAAATCAGCTGTGAATTTAAAATCATTTTAAAATTATTTGAAATGGTACGTTAAAAGTGGCTAAAAGTAATTATTAAAACTAATTTTGGTGAAATGGATGCTGTTTTGACATTTATAGTCCTTGAGAACGAAAACCTGGAAGAAAACCAAGTGAAAAGAGTGTGGCGGAAGGTTTTGCGAGATAAACTAACGTCTTGAATCTCCCCGAAACAGTGTAAGTTAAATACCAGTTCTAAAGAAAGATAATTAAGATTATGATTCACCCTAACAGTTTTAGGGTGAGCAAAGTAATGTTTTTAGATATTTGGGAGAAGTGGAGTCAGAGATGAAATCAACACCTATTCCTCTGATATGCAAACTAGCAGCAACACTCCGTTTTCTGAAGGTCAGTTGGGAAAGATTTTGAAATTAGCCTTGGTAAATCCACAGTCGGTAAAGTTATCGGGGAGACGTTGAATGCTTTGCAATTAAAGTTATGTCGAAAGTAGATAAAGCTGCAAAGTATACCAGTGAATGAGAAAAAGATGATTTTTTCCGAAAAGTATGGAATACCAGGGGTAATGTGGTATTTGGATAGGACACATACACGAATAATTGATGGGGCTCAACAGTTCTTGTCAAGCAATCGCTGCGTCTGGTTTTTTAATGATTTTTTTTTTTTTTTTTTAATATTTTCCTTCAATCAATCTTCGGGGTGATTCAAAGATTTCAATTTTCATTATCCTTTGATAACTAAGTATAGACACCTACAACTGCACACTACCAATTTATAATGCACGGAGGGACACCCCCTCTAGACAGTAACGGGTTTAACCTTCTCCAATGTGAATTTGTGTTAAGTGGGAGTAAAATAAGCGAAAATGCCATGATTCAAAATATGTGTCTTTACCTACAATTACCAACAACAATAACAACATAACATTAACAACAACATTCCTTGCTTTATTGTCATTTCTGGTACTGAAAAAATAGGAGAGAACTTACGACCACTTTCTTCGTACAACCATTTCCAGATAAATTGAGATCTGGAATTCAAATCAAAAGAAATACTAGAGGTCAAAACTATGAGAACGGGCGACTTACTGGTAAAAGTTCTTAACGGTTGGCTTGGTGTGGTGGTATATGCATAGACTTCTCAATCAGAGGGTCGCGGATTCAAATCCCGTGCAAGGCAATTCTTTCAAAAGTCTTTTCATAGAATTTGTATTGTATGTAGTTATATGAAAATCCTGTCGGCGTCAACTCTGACATGAAGGCATAACACTGATGTTGGAGTGGTTATTGGGTGGGCTAAATGTAACGAACTAACAACTAGCACGTACTAAGACCCGCTGGTTGAGGATGCACTGGCTCCAATTTGACAACCACCTCTGGGAAAAATATCGAAACCTAATACATCTGAGTTTCAAACTACTACACCACCCGGCCGAGCCCATGCGAAAAACCAGTAAAAGTGTATTCATATCTCCTTTGTGCGCGCGCGGGATTATAAAAAAGAAAAAACTTACAAATAGCTAAAAAATTTCTGAAAGCTAAGTTCATTGACTTGATACCTGTAAAAATAACCTATTATGTAAATCTCGGTTCAGGGCAGAATATATTCTAAATATACTATTGTCAGATATGTCAATAAGGAACTATTATCTGAGCTAAAGAAATTAAAGGTTACAAGAAAATAATGAAAAAAGATAACTATAAGCTCTAATGACGCTTGATCTGTTTAGACGACCGAGTGAAATCAAAATTGGCTGAATCAGTTGCGAAGTTGCAACGACGAAGTTGCCCACGAATTTTCCAAGCGAATTGCAATGTAGAAACTCACGTCATACGACCCCGGTTAACCTGCGTTTCTTCGATGCAAATCGGTAAACAAAATTAAAACTGATCGGCGCTGCACTGTCAGAAAAGCCTGACAAATTTATAAAGACAGCCCTACATTGCACCAACTTCTAGCTCCTAAACAATGAAACACTGGTAAAATAAAATAAAATACACATTAAATAATAGTTTCGAAACCTAATACTGGAAATACTTCCTTAACAATGTCCCGTACCGAATTAAAACCACAAACCGAACAATATGACACAACTTCTAGCAAGTTCGCGCAGCATCCGATTAAACTATCTACGAACCTAACAAATTCCATCACACTCAAACAGATCTCGCAACCTAAACTTAAACAAAACCCACAACAAGAAAACATTAACAACAGTAATTAATCAACAATGAGCAAACAAACCCGCTATCTCGATCCATCAACGTCAACAGAACATGCCTCAAGGGATGTAGAGTCTGAGACCAACTGCGATCTCTCTACAACCATGCACGATAATAGTTCAGAGCAAAACTTCCCAAACACTCAATTTCTCACTCATTCAAAATCTCTTGAAAAAAAACTCAAAAACAAACCAATACATTCCTCAAAAGAAAATAATATACAACAATAATGGCTCCATTGGAAATAGATCTCTCAATCCTCCAATGGAATCTACAAGGATATACCAATAACAAACATGCCCTAGAACTGTTAATCGCTAAGAAACACATATAATCGCCGAAAGTCTCAAATATTTTAATATGAAAAACTACCAGAGTTTTCCCTACAACAAAGCTTATCAGTATTCCAAGTCAGGTATAGGTATTGTTGTGAAGAACAATATACCCGTCACTTCACATAATACGATATATCCACCTCTAACCCGCTCTATCAAACAATAACAATACAAATGAAATTAACCTATGCTTATAACAAATATTTATAGAGACCATGAAGTCCTAATGAAGACCATGAAGACCATGAAGACCATGAAGACCTAATATTCTCAATGAAATTCCTTTCATTTACAATAGCCACCACATTATTTTTAGCACCAGAAATACGTACACAGCCGTTGAACATTCGCATCCGAAGACATTGCACCTTCCCTACAGTGGGAGGTAGTAGATACGGATAACGAGCATATGCCTATAATAACTCGAACACCAGGAACAAACTGTAAAAAAAAAATATATATATATATATATATTCGAATACAGACCAGAAAGCTGCCAAAGTAAAAAAAAAAAAAAAATCATAAAACTCACCGCAGCAAAATGCACATCAAGCAAGAAAATTCAAAATTTTAACAAAAGAAATCCAGTGTAGTTTACACACGATATTGCTAAACTTCGTGAAGAAAAAAACAAAGGTTGGGTAAAACTACGTAGAAACCCCAACACACAAAATTGCATTGCTTATAGAACATCTTTTGCAAAATTTCGAAGGAAATCAATGCAGCCAAAGAGGACATCGTGGGAAAATTTTGTGAACACAATTGACCCAAGGTTAGATCTCAAAACATTATTATGTTATTATATCAGCTTTTGATAGGGTGACATTTATTCCAGCAGTCAAATAACTTCATGCATGGGGAATCCGAAAAATATCTTAAAGATTGTTAGATCATTTATGTCACGAAGAACATTTCAGGTAAATGTGGATCGCTTTATGTCCTCTATAGTCCAACTAGAGAATGTTGTCCCACAAAGCTGTCCACTCTCGGTTATCATTTACAATTTACATTACTAATACGTCGGCTTCTAGCCCAAAATATGGCTCATACTCGTAGTTTATCGGTGTTTCCGCAGACAACTAGCATCACGAGACCCAAACCACATCAACCAACTGTTGGAAACAATGAACTCAGCAATATATCAGTGAGCGCCAGAAAAGGGAGCTTATGTCCCACTAAACAAAATAGAAGCCATCCACAATTGCAGAAAAAGAAAATGCGTATGTTCACTTTTGATTCTGCGGAATGTCACAATACCACTCAAAAGAGAACAGATGATACTCGGTGTGTTGTTTTCTGGTAAATTAAAATGGAATTCGCAAATAAAAGAGATAATCAATCAACTTAAACTACACAATAATGCCCTTAAAATGATTTTTTCAAAAAGGAAAGGATTCCACATTGAGACCGCCATTCTACTAGCTAAAACTTTGATAATGAGATCTCTTCAACATTGTTTAACGGTTTTTATGTGAACCAACAAGAAAAATGTTGAAAGTGTCAACGCTGTGTTCAAAAAGTGCTTTCGCACAGCGACAGTTTCTCTAAAAACTTCGCCAACAATAGCGGTTCAAAGAGAAGCTGACTACTTCCTTTTTGAACAGCTTATAAGGTTTTATAAGCAAAGCTCTGGTAAATCCATTGCATCCACTTCATACTGCAATAAGAGAAGCACTTTTTATGGAAAAACCTTGAGAACTAATTCTGCAATAAGTAATATGGCGTCTTTATCGTCAGCAATAGAAGTTTGCCTTCCTAGCTCAGTCACAGCCAAAGACTCGTTAACATTTAATTCTCCACCACCTTGAAAAAGAAATACAATCCAATAGCTCGGCGAACCACAGGAAAAAAGACACAACTGATCAAGAATACAAAGCGCTCCATAACTAGATGATTGCCGAGATTCAAGCAGATCGAATCTTCTATACGGATGGATCATTTAAGGATTCTAACTCGTCATATGCAGTAGTGGAATTTATTTCTAGTGAAAGAACTAAAACAATCCTTCAAGTATTGCTTCCCAATCTGACCGGATCTTATATAACAGAACTAACTGCAATCGAAAAATGTCTGAACCTAGCTAAAAAGTTACCGATAAAGAAACTGATATTCACAGATAACCTTAGCATACTAGTGGGCCTATAAACTAAGTTCAATAAATTTGCATCAATAGAAAATATTAGAAGCGTGCTTAACTCATGAAAAGATATCATTTTGACTTGGGTGCCAGACCATGTGGGTGTCAAGGGCAATCAGTGGAGATCCAAAATCCACTTCACACCATCAAAATAAACTTTAAAGCTGTCGCAGATAAAGAGATAGCTTTCCGAGGAAAAGTAGTCAAACATTTTTGCGTTCATTCCAGGCACTTCATAAATGCACCCCATACAAAAAAAACTTAAGCAGAGAAAACTGCATTAAACTGATACGCATAAGGCTAGGAAAAACGCTCTTCACTAGTAGGCACAACTACACAAGAAGGGCTCCAGGAAAATGCAATTTCTGTTAGGAAGAATTATTAATATGGCATATACTGTTAATGTGTCCTGTATCCAAAATAATTAACGAAGGCGATGTTTTAAACATGTTTTAAACATATTGCTTATCGATTTACGACCATAAAATGTTTATTGGAGCTATTGACGCGACACGCCCTGGGGCAAGCCATGATGCTCTAGTATGGCAAATGAGCGATGCCAGAAATTATTTTGTACAAAAGTTTCAAACTGGTGAACGAGGTGCATGGCCACTTGGAGATATAGGTTTCAGTCTAAAGCGATTTGTTTTAACTCCCTATAAGTTTGCACAACCAGGAACTATTCAATCTTATTTTAATAGAAAGCATTCAGCTGCTCGAAAGTTGTCAAAAGAACAATTGACAATTTAAAAACGCGATTTAGATGCTTGTTAAAAACTCTAAACTATCAACCGGTTAAAGTGGCCAAAATCTTAAACGTTTGCTCTTCATAACATGTGCATGACTTTTAATTTAGAAATCGAAAAAGAGGAATGGATGAATTTATCTTCGATAAATGATGTCAACATTAAAGGTAAAACGATTTTTTTCTTAATATACCCAAAAATCATTTCCCAAATTATCCTTGACGAATTAGGGGACACCCTGGATTTACATATATGTATATCGTATATTTATTTTATTGACATATCGCTCAATATGGCGTGGTTTACTCAAAACATAATGATATTTATTATAAGTAGGTAGTGTAGTAATACTATTTGGTTCCAATGACGGAACACGGATGTACGTGTATTAAATTTTCTTTTTATTGTATGGTATGTATGAATATTGTCGTTGTTTTGCGCTTGTTCGTTCCTTGGTTATTTTGAATTTGTCCATCCATTGGTTTAACACCCGAAAATATGCGGTGTTTCTTCGCTCGTGTGAACACGGCTGCCAGCCGCACGATTTCTGTAATCACCTCGTCTCATATGTTACCGAAGTTGGGTTGAATATGGGCCATGTGCAGATTTTTAAAAAGATATTGATATTAATTAGATAGTTTGTTAGCGTTACTTTTTCGGTGTTAATCACAAAATGGGCAAGATAATTTTCTTCTGATCGTGTATGGACATTGTCCTTGTTTTGCGCTTGAAACTTTTTTGCCTCGTACTGTTTCAGAAATAAAATTAATAGTGACGCCGTGGCTCAAGAGGTAATATATTGGCTTCCCAATAGGACTTTTTGGGGTTCAGTACCAACCATGCCCCAAATACATTTTTTTCTTTTTTAAGGCAACTAAAATCTCATGAAATGAATGGTTGCCTAAAATAGCACCTTGATCAAAAAGAAATTTATTCAGAAAATTAATAATACAAGTTTATTCATCTAAATCTATATTGTCCCCTTCAAAGTAATCCCCATCGACTGCAACACACTCATGTCAGCGCTTGATCCAATCCTCGAAACATTTTTACATTCGGTTTTCGGTATGTCCATCAGTGCTTCCTATGATTTTTCCATAACTTCCTCTCGGCTGCTAAAACGGGATCCCCGTAGTGGTTTTTTTTTAACTCGATTGAACAGAAAGAAGTCACAGGAAACCAAATCAGGTAAATTCGGTGGCTTTTGGATGGTATTTGTTGCATTTTGCCTCAAAAAAATTACGAATAATAATGGCACTGTGCGACGGTGCGTTATCATGGTGCAAAATCCACGAGTTTTCTGCCCACAATTCTGGTCTCTTTTGGAGAATTGGTTCACGCAAACGTATCATAACGCCCAAATAATACTCTTTGTTTACTGTCTGGCCTTCTGGCCTTTTGGCCTTTTGGCCTTTTGGCCTTCTGGCCAAATTGAAATTGTGGTCTTTTGGCATCACCTTTGCTGCTACACGACGGAAATTCAAATCACTAACCAAAATGTCTTGGACGGATCCATAGGCAATGACGGTTAATTTGCGGTTATTGACCAACATTTGTTTTACTTTTACAGTGTGCCACTGCGTTCATCATCTTCGATTGATTCACGACCACTTTTGAACCGCTCGTGCCACTGGTAAACGACCGTTTTCCTTGATCTGAATCGTCGCCGAAACACTTTTCCAACATTTCCATCATTCGTACACCATTAAATCCGTTTTTTACGCAAATTTTAATACAAGTTCGTTGTTGCAAGTTTAAATTCATTTTCAAAATTATAAAAAATCGCCAACAAACACAGAGATAGATGTCAAGCTATGAAGATTGAGAGGGAATGTCAACAACAGATGTACCAACTTACAAAAAAAAAAAAAAAAACTCAAACCGAAACAATGGGAGCGCAACACGTTTTTTTTTTTTTTTTTGTTGATCAAAGTGGTACAAAAACAATTCAATTTCCACTGACAATTTAGTCTTCGCATTAAATGCTGTATGCCACCGATAGAGAGAAATAACTACACCCACATTTCTCTCTCTCTCTCTCCCTATCTCATTATATACAATTTTCTAAAAAAGATTAACACGTGCTCAGGTATTAAAAAAAAAAAAACTGCAACCATTATAAGTACTTCTTTATTATTATTATTTACATGGTTCTCTATATATTTCACACAAATATGTATACTTGATAATATGAATTCTTTTTGTATATAATATCCTCTTAATGTAGTGTAGAAGTCAACGATATTGGAGAATTAAGAACCCTCATGTGTATTTTTATTGTTACAGGAAAGAAAAAAAGACGGAACCCTAACGCCCAGAACAACCCTAACCAGTTATTTTATTGATATAATATTTTTAGTTAAAATAAAAGATAAATAAAATAGAAAATAATGTAATAAAATAAAAAAAGGAAATAAGTTTGTGTTAACAAAAGTTAAGTTAGGTTTGTTTATATCAATCTTATAATATTAATAACAAATATCCAGTTATAAACCAAACAGACCTTTTAAATCATCGATCGAAAGCTTACTTCCTTCAGACGCTTTAACACCTGTAAGTATACCGTTTGCTATTTCTAACTTGCGATCTTGGAGTGTTTTTATTTGTTCTTCCACAGTATCTTTACACATGAATTTATATATGTATACTGGTTTTCTTTGGCCAACTCTATAAATTCGATCTTGTGCTTGTGCTTCAAGTTGTGGATTCCAATGTAGGTCTATTAGAAGTAAATGATTGGCTCCCACCAAATTTAAGCCAACACCTCCAGCAGTTAGCGAGAGAAGAAGAATTTTCGGTCTAGTATTTGGATCATTAAACTCTGTCACAATAAAATGCCGATTTTTAACTGGAATCGTTCCATTGAGAGATAATGTACAAATGCCTTTGTCTTCCAAATGTCGTTTAAGAATATTAAGAATGCTCGTCCACTGTGATATTATAATACCTTTGTCGCCGGATACGATAACATATTTTTCTATTATTTGTAACACTTTATTCATTTTTGAACTAGGGCGTGATAGATCGAAAACAGGATTAGACCTTTGTAGAACTTTATCTGATGCTTTTGAAATGACTTTGTTTTTTTCATCATTTGAACTACAAGCCAAGTCATCATCACCATGAATTGCCAGCTTGTTTATTTTTTCCAGAAGGTCGATTCCCAATTCACTGGAATCAGAATCGGATGCAGCACTTACATCACCATCTTCAAGCATCTAAAAGAAATTAAATGTATAAATAATTAGACTAAAAAGGCATATCATATAATAAACAAAATATAACCCGCCTCAAATGATAACAGAAACATAAAATGAAATTCTAAAATGGCCTGAAAATAGCACACGCTCTTTTTGGACTAAAATTCTTTTTCAGACACAAAATTTGGTAAAAAGTATGCAAATTGATTTTGAACAGTTTTTTTACAAAAAAATGTCAATTGTTTTTAATTTTTTGTTGCCCTTTTTCTCCGGAAAATTTTCAAAAACAAATTTTCATGAAATTAGCACTTTTTTATTACAAATCTAGAAGCTCAGATAAACATTATTTAAGCCTGAACATAATTTGAGTTATTTTTCTTTAAGCTGTAAAATAAAAAATGATCATTTTTATTTTATGTGTGTACTTGAACAGTTATAACAGGTGCTCAAAGTGTCCACCTTGATTTTGTATGCATGCTAGAGCCTGATTTTGGATTTTACTCCGAATGTTTATTGATGCTAACTGCTGCCTGATTTTTGATAACGCTTCGAGAATACGCTCTCCCAATTCACTTAGAGTTGCTATTTTGGTTGAATAAACAAGTTCTTTCATTCTTCCCCACACAAAAAAAATCATTACTCTAAAGTTAGGAAAAAAAAAAAGTTCCTGAGAGTTGTAGCATTCAGTCTAGGTGGTAGTTTGAAGGGACCGATTAACTTGTTTCCAATTACACTTGTTCCACATTGACGCTCAAATTGTGTTAAAATGGTAGCTCACGTACGAAAATTATGAAACTTTGTGATACCATCTCTTGTAAATTGAGATTCCTCCGTCCAAAGAATTCTGATAATAAATTCGTTGTGATCCAAGCTCCGCTCCAGCTACCAGTTAGGAAAAAAAGTCTCGTTGCTAAATCATCGGGAAGCAGTTCTTGCACAGGTGTATTGGTAATATGGATAAAGATTTTCTCCATGCAATTTATCAAAAATTTTATGTCGGGAAACATTGAATTGCAAAGCTAAACTTCTAATGCTTGCGTTAGAAAATGATTTAGTCTCTTTTCTAAATCATCGGGAAGCAGTTTTTGCATAGCTGTACGATGGTATAGATAAAGAATTTCTCAATGCAGTACATTAAAAATTCTATGTCTAGAAACATTGAATTGCCAAGCTAAGCGCCTGACGCTGATGGGTCAATTGTAATAGCTTCCAGTATTTTTTTATCAGCCGAGATTCTTCTTACTTGTGGAGCTCCCGCGTTAGGTTGTGTATCTGAAACTACTCCCATTTCGCGAAGTCTTCGATACGTATTTCCAAATACTTCTTCACTAGGAAGTCATCGATTAGAAAAAAATTCATAGTATGTTTGTCGCGCTTTAATTGAACTTCCATAGCACTGTCCATAAACGTAAACAATGTCTGCGTACTTTGACAAGATCAACGGGGGAAAAATATTTCTTACATTGTTTGAAGAAACCCAGACATTTCGCAGTAGTTTTGGCGACATCAAATATGTCTTTATTCTCTTTCCCAGAGAGAAAATTTCTTAAAAAGTAAACGAATGGATTTTAGACTGTCTTTAATTTTTTTTTTTTTTTTTTTAAATGTAATGTAAGTTTGGTTTTAATTAATTGCCACAAACTTATTATAGCCTTAAGGATGTTATAAAAAACTCAAAAACTGTCCATTCAAATCTTATTCTACAAATGTAAGCGTTATGTTTGGTGCTTCCAGTATTAAAAGAACGAACCATACGCTTGACAATTGTAAATAATACTGTATTTTTATTTAAGGAATACATAGGTATTTATAGTATTTAGGTAGGCTTGTATATAAGTGAGTTAAGTACATGAATGAGTTTTTGCACTTATACCATAACATCTTCCTTTGTTTATTGTGTTTAGTTAAAAACTATTTCAAATTAAATTAAATTTCAAATATTGTTAAAACTATGTTAACAAGTATATAGTAAATTCAAAGTTTTAACTTTATAATAAAAGTAAATTCAGTTTTAAAATACATACAAGAATGAAATAATACAATATATAGACTTTTTTTTTCGTTCATCTGGTTTTTACCAACTTTTTCTTCAAGTCGTTTAGACCTTCTAGGGATCATTTGTTCTTCGTCAACCGTGGGCCCTATTGCATGTCATTCCTGGCTGGAGCAGAAGCATCTTCACCCAGCTCGTTAGAATTTGCTCCGTCATTGTTTTTCTTATCGGTATATAAGCGTATGTGTTGGCGGTTACGGATATAGTCCACATCATCCACTCGGACGACTGCTTGACGATTGAATGGTAGACTCGTAATTGTACCCTTCTTCCACAACTTATTGTTCGTCCTCTTACGTAGCTGCACCCAAACATCTTGTCCGAACTCTAATTTTACATGGTTCTCTATATATTTCACACAAATATGTATACTTGATAATATAAATTCTTTTAATATATAATATCCTCTTAATGTAATGTAGAAGTCAACGATATTGGAGAATTAAGAACCCTCATGTGTATTTTTATTGTTACAGGAAAGAAAAAAAGACGGAACCCTAACGCCCAGAACAACCCTAACCAGTTATTTTATTGATATAATATTTTTAGTTAAAATAAAAGATAAATAAAATAGAAAATAATGTAATAAAATAAAAAAAGGAAATAAGTTTGTGTTAACAAAAGTTAAGTTAGGTTTGTTTATATCAATCTTATAATATTAATAACAAATATCCAGTTATAAACCAAACAGACCTTTTAAATCATCGATCGAAAGCTTACTTCCTTCAGACGCTTTAACACCTGTAAGTATACCGTTTGCTATTTCTAACTTGCGATCTTGGAGTGTTTTTATTTGTTCTTCCACAGTATCTTTACACATGAATTTATATATGTATACTGGTTTTCTTTGGCCAACTCTATAAATTCGATCTTGTGCTTGTGCTTCAAGTTGTGGATTCCAATGTAGGTCTATTAGAAGTAAATGATTGGCTCCCACCAAATTTAAGCCAACACCTCCAGCAGTTAGCGAGAGAAGAAGAATTTTCGGTCTAGTATTTGGATCATTAAACTCTGTCACAATAAAATGCCGATTTTTAACTGGAATCGTTCCATTGAGAGATAATGTACAAATGCCTTTGTCTTCCAAATGTCGTTTAAGAATATTAAGAATGCTCGTCCACTGTGATATTATAATACCTTTGTCGCCGGATACGATAACATATTTTTCTATTATTTGTAACACTTTATTCATTTTTGAACTAGGGCGTGATAGATCGAAAACAGGATTAGACCTTTGTAGAACTTTATCTGATGCTTTTGAAATGACTTTGTTTTTTTCATCATTTGAACTACAAGCCAAGTCATCATCACCATGAATTGCCAGCTTGTTTATTTTTTCCAGAAGGTCGATTCCCAATTCACTGGAATCAGAATCGGATGCAGCACTTACATCACCATCTTCAAGCATCTAAAAGAAATTAAATGTATAAATAATTAGACTAAAAAGGCATATCATATAATAAACAAAATATAACCCGCCTCAAATGATAACAGAAACATAAAATGAAATTCTAAAATGGCCTGAAAATAGCACACGCTCTTTTTGGACTAAAATTCTTTTTCAGACACAAAATTTGGTAAAAAGTATGCAAATTGATTTTGAACAGTTTTTTTACAAAAAAATGTCAATTGTTTTTAATTTTTTGTTGCCCTTTTTCTCCGGAAAATTTTCAAAAACAAATTTTCATGAAATTAGCACTTTTTTATTACAAATCTAGAAGCTCAGATAAACATTATTTAAGCCTGAACATAATTTGAGTTATTTTTCTTTAAGCTGTAAAATAAAAAATGATCATTTTTATTTTATGTGTGTACTTGAACAGTTATAACAGGTGCTCAAAGTGTCCACCTTGATTTTGTATGCATGCTAGAGCCTGATTTTGGATTTTACTCCGAATGTTTATTGATGCTAACTGCTGCCTGATTTTTGATAACGCTTCGAGAATACGCTCTCCCAATTCACTTAGAGTTGCTATTTTGGTTGAATAAACAAGTTCTTTCATTCTTCCCCACACAAAAAAAATCATTACTCTAAAGTTAGGAAAAAAAAAAAGTTCCTGAGAGTTGTAGCATTCAGTCTAGGTGGTAGTTTGAAGGGACCGATTAACTTGTTTCCAATTACACTTGTTCCACATTGACGCTCAAATTGTGTTAAAATGGTAGCTCACGTACGAAAATTATGAAACTTTGTGATACCATCTCTTGTAAATTGAGATTCCTCCGTCCAAAGAATTCTGATAATAAATTCGTTGTGATCCAAGCTCCGCTCCAGCTACCAGTTAGGAAAAAAAGTCTCGTTGCTAAATCATCGGGAAGCAGTTCTTGCACAGGTGTATTGGTAATATGGATAAAGATTTTCTCCATGCAATTTATCAAAAATTTTATGTCGGGAAACATTGAATTGCAAAGCTAAACTTCTAATGCTTGCGTTAGAAAATGATTTAGTCTCTTTTCTAAATCATCGGGAAGCAGTTCTTGCATAGCTGTACGATGGTATAGATAAAGAATTTCTCAATGCAGTACATTAAAAATTCTATGTCTAGAAACATTGAATTGCCAAGCTAAGCGCCTGACGCTGATGGGTCAATTGTAATAGCTTCCAGTATTTTTTTATCAGCCGAGATTCTTCTTACTTGTGGAGCTCCCGCGTTAGGTTGTGTATCTAAAACTACTCCCATTTCGCGAAGTCTTCGATACGTATTTCCAAATACTTCTTCACTAGGAAGTCGTCGATTAGAAAAAAATTCATAGTATGTTTGTCGCGCTTTAATTGAACTTCCATAGCACTGTCCATAAACGTAAACAATGTCTGCGTACTTTGACAAGATCAACGGGGGAAAAATATTTCTTACATTGTTTGAAGAAACCCAGACATTTCGCAGTAGTTTTGGCGACATCAAATATGTCTTTATTCTCTTTCCCAGAGAGAAAATTTCTTAAAAAGTAAACGAATGGATTTTAGACTGTCTTTAATTTTTTTTTTTTCTTAAAAAAAAAAAATAAAATAAAAACAAGTGCTAATAAATATATCAAAGAAAAACTGGGAAGCATTTTAGTACGCGAATGGATTTTGGACCTTTTTCGTAGTTTTGGACAGTACGCGAACAGGCTTAAATAATGGCTTAATGGATCGTTTTAGATCTAATGAAACGAATTGGAATACTTGTGACAAGTGAATTTATTTGCGAAAACTGTATGAGCATGAATATTTTATATTCAAACATAAATCGTGGGAATAGAATTGTCCGACGCCGGACGAAATGCGACGATACTCCTGGGACTCCTCAGATATCATGTGCCTTGAGGCTATTTGAGTTCACAAAATTAATAATAAATAGAATGGGAAAGTTGATTAGCTCTCTGGAAGGAAACTACAAGTAGGAAAATATCAGATTGAACATTAATTTTAAAAAGTGCTAAGGTATTTCGTTAATGAGGGAAAGAAATAGCTTTTAGAACTAACAACGAATTTGATTCTAACTAGAATGTAACGAAAATTTAACTCAACTTTTAAGTTGTCACGAAATTAATTTTTATTATAATAATTTAAATAGTCGATAAGGAACATAAGTGTGTGGTGCGAGCGCGCGCTTGATACTGATAATTCTAGGTCTATTCCTTTCTCGAGTCTGGTTTATATTCAGACTACTGATGACAGTTGGCTGGAATGTGGCACTTAGCTGGAAGATGAAAAATGATAATTAGTTTTAGGTGTTGCCACTTTAAAACTCTATAACAAAGGCACCACAAGCGTTAAATTTAAAGACATTGCATTACCAACCAATGTAAGTTTGGTTTTAATTATTTGCCACAAACTTATTATAGCCTTAAGGATATTATAGAAAACTCAAAAACTGTCCATTCAAATCTTATTCTACAAATGTAAGCGTTATGTTTGGTGCTTACAGTATTAAAAGAACGAACCATACGCTTGACAATTGTAAATAATACTGTATTTTTATTTTAGGAATACATAGGTATTTATAGTATTTAGGTAGGCTTGTATATAAGTGAGTTAAGTACATGAATGAGTTTTTGCACTAATACTATAACATCTTCCTTTCTTTATTGTGTTTTGTTAAAAACTATTTCAAATTAAATTAAACTTCAAATACTGTTAAAACTATGTTAACGAGTATATAGTAAATTCAAAGTTTTAACTTTATAATAAAAGTAAATTCAGTTTTAAAATACATACAAGAATGAAATAATACAATATATAGATTTTTTTTTTTCGTTCATCTGATTTTTACCAACTTTTTCTTGAAGTCGTTTAGACCTTCTAGGGATCATTTGTTCTTCGTCAACCGTGGGCCCTATTGCATGTCATTGCTGGCTGGAGCAGGATCATCTTCACCCAGCTCGTTAGAATTTGCTCCGTCATTGTTTTTCTTATCGGTAGATAAGCGTATGTGTTGGCGGTTACGGATCATCATCATCCACTCGGACGACTGCTTGACGATCGGATGGTAGACTCGTAATTGTACCCTTCTTCCACAACTTATTGTTCGTCCTCTTGCGTAGCTGCACCCAAACATCTTGTCCGAACTCTAATTTTGGCAAATTGCGACACCTCTTATCATGAATATACTTCGCCGTCTGCCCCCTCTTCTCAATATTCTGCTTAACGTTTGCCTACACCACCGGAGACAACATCTTACGGCTAACAAGAAGGCCACGCGCTGCACCATTTAAGTAAAGCCTTCCAAAAACACAGATTAGTGCGTTGCGCTTTCCTGAAAAGAGATTTCATTGTTTTTACACACGCCTCAGCTTTACCATTTCCTTGCTGATGGTTTGGTGAACTCCTCGCGTTTTTAAATTCCCACTGTTTTGAAAACTCGTAAAACTCTTTCTTTATGAAGGCCGTTCCTTCATCGGTAGTAACCACCTCAGGAATTCCATATCGATTAAAGTTTTTCTTCCATATTTTAATAAATTCTGCCGTTACTGGATCAAGCTCATCAACTTAAAAAAAATCCGAATAATAATCTGCTGTTGTTAAGACTTACCTCTTTATGTTGCCATCTAATACCTCGCAAATATTTAGACCAATTCTCTGAAACGGATAGTTTGGAAGAGCAGTACTTTGCAAAGGTAACCTTGACTGACTGGCTGAAGCTTGCATACAGATTTCACAGTTGTTGCATATGTCATGGATATTAATTGGTATACCAGGCCAAAAAACGATATCTGGCCTGCTTCTAATACGACTTGAGAAGATACCCGTCTTGTGATGTTAACTGATCCCTGCAGTTCCAATAGGGCTTTACCGCGTTAGGAGGAACATTCTTGCGATCTGGCCAACCCAAAATGACAAACTCCAAAACCTGCTACAGGGTTTCATCGGTCTTTGTTTCCCTGTTTATTTCCAATAAGCGCCAATCTTGTATTGTTATGTCATCAATTGCATTTATATTACTCGGATTACAAAGAACTTTTTCCATTGACTTGGATTCATTTAGTAAATAAATTTCTTTTCTTTCTAGTTCGAATTCATTGCTAGAACTTTTTATTGAAGCTCGAGAGAGCGTATCAGCGAAAATCATCTCGCTACTTTTCATATACTTAACATGTGTATCGTACCTCTGAAGGCAGAGTCTCATTAGCTGCAGATGTCGAGGACTCTCTAAAATAGATCTGTGGTGATCGGATTGAATGACGATGCTTGGCTTTTCACATATGTATTGATCAAATTTCTTGCATGCAAACATTCTTATTTAATTTGAAATTTTTGTCTTTGACCCTCTTAAGCAATCTGCTGGTTTTTATCGCTTGCTCCTCCGTATCCCCCCTTCTATATACTAAAATATTATCAACAATTACCTCTACTCCGTCGAGTCCTTCTAGCAACTCATGCTGTCTCATCTGCCATATTTCTGGAGCCGGCATTCTATTCCAGCAGAATCTCCCGAATGGTGTCCAAAACGTCGTAAGTAATCTGCTGTCATTATCCAATTCTATTTGCCAGAAACCATTTTTCGCATCCAAAGTAGAAAATACTTTCGCATCTTGAAGTTTCTCTGCATGAGTAACAGGTTGCTTATCCATGGTGTGTTACTGTACTCTGTTAATAATGTTAATAACGCTCAAGCGTTTCTTTGAGCTGCTGCCGAAAGCAAATTGGGATACGACGTGGATGAGCCTGAGCTAGAAGTACGAAGTGAAGTTGATTATCTAATTTGCTATCACCATTAAATGTATTTAAAGCTTAGTATAATACTTTCCAGCTCTTGATGTTGCTTATTTTCAGAACCATTTTTTGTTTTATCAGCTGTATCGATGTTGTTTATTTGCCTTGTATAAGCTAATAAGTGTTCACTACTATTCACTTTTATTACAATAGCTTTAATTTCTTGCCCAACGACTTGGGCTTCCGCGAAAGCACTCTCGTATTCCTATTGTAGGGTTATCATCCAAAGAAGCAGGATATATAAAAGGATGTATGACACTACAGCTTTGTTCTCGCTACAACGGGGCGTCTCTATTCATTGATGCGTTCATTCTTGGGAAGCTGATGTCCGATTTACCTTCGCAGTCATTTGACACATCTTCATGCTAGTATATTAGGAGCTTAAATCTGACAGATCCACATTTCAATGCGTCCAGTGCGGTCGACGTGCTGTTGGGAGCAGATAAGGTTTGATTTATTCTGAAAGCGGAACAACTTCATGGACCCCAAGGTTTGCCTATAGCACAGAAAACATCATTCGGGTGGGTGGTTACCGGAGAGTTAGCCGATATGCAGAACGTCGAGAATTAACTTCCTTTCACTCAACTGTTGACCTAGATTTTCTTCTACAACGGTTTTGGGAGATGGAAGAGGTTTCCCCTAACAAGGCCAACAATACATCAAATGATCCAGATGAAGAATATTTTCAGAAAACATTTAGTCGCTCAGAAGATGGAAAATATATCGTGTCGCTTCCATTCAAAATCCCCTGCCCTAGATTCAAGGACACTTTACAATCCGCCACTTCGTTGTGTGTTTACGTTTTCGACAGCCAAATATGGGTTCGCGATCAAGACATTGACTATCAACGCATTGTATGTCGTCAAAATCCCAACGATGAAATTCAATATTATTATCTCAGAACCGTGACATATGGTACCGCTTCTGCTCCCTTTTTGTCAGTACACATCCTGAAGCAAATTGCAGAAGACTACAAAGCAACATATCCAAACGCCACTCGAATCCTTCTAAATGATGTCTATGTCGATGATGTTATGACGGGAGCAAACTCAGTTGAAACCTTGCTGGATTTTCAGGCAGAATTAGTCGCGCTGTTGTCCGAAGCGAAACTCCATCTGCGGAAATGGAGTTCTATATGTTGGGCTCTTCTCACTAAGCAATCACCGGATGATTGTAAGTACTCATTTACGACCCTGAACGTTCAGAATCTTTTATAAAGGTGTTAGGTATGTACTGGAATCCAGCAACGGACGTATTTTCGTATCGCATGGCTCCGTTGAATCCGTGTTTCTCTCCAACAAGGCGACAACTTCTCTTCGAGATATCTCGTATTTTTGTCCCACTCGGAATCCTGGCTCCTTCGGTTATCCTTTTTAAGCTAATGTTCCAGGATTTCTGGTCATCCGAATAAAAACTTGGTTGGGATGATCCCTAACCATCGGACCTCTTAGACAGATGGATGACCTATCGCAAGCAGCTTCCATTTTTCGAAAAAATTCGGGTTCCGCGAAATGTGTTTCCTTCCGATAAACTTAAGGAACCTCACGGCTTCTCAGATGCTTTTTCGTTAGCCTACGCCGGTTTAGGTGGATTGACCTAGAATTGCAAAATTGCATATCTTACTCCTCCTCGGTTTGCGTGAAAATTCTCCTGAATTTTATTTTCCGATAATTTTACTTTATATGATTTAGTACAATAATAAGTAAAAATAAATGTTACAATGATCAAAATTATTACAATGCTTAAGCTTAAACTATAAGATATATTTGTGTGTAGTCTTAATTCTTTTATTTCTTTAATATTTTGGAAATTACTAGACACAATATCGTTAAAAGTCAAAGTTTTGGAAAAATTAATATTAATGTTATTATCGGGATAAAAATATTTATTTTGGAAGGTTTCTTGTTTATTTTCGAATGATTCATTAAGTAATGTTATTCGACAGTTGTAAAAATTGAAAAGATAGTTTTTTTAAGTACAATTTTTCGTTCGTCACAATTTTGCTTTAGTAAGTTTTGATTAGCATTTTTAATTACAATGGTAGTTTCATCTATACGATAAATTTGCGTCTCGTTATTTTATCTAAGTTTACAATTTTTCGTTACAATGCAGTGTTTGCCTTATTTTAAGTTTTTTAATGTAACATCGGGTTGATAATTATAAATTTTGTTTTTATTTCTACAATATATTCTTCTTTATTATCAATTTCAAAATTTTCTTTATTTGGTAATGGAGTTATTAACATTTTTTCAACTAATATATAATTTCTTGGAATTTTTATTGCTATAACAACAAAATTATTTCTGTATTCGGTAACTCCTACCTTTAACAGTTTGAGTTTATAAAAATCGAATTTATATTCGTTAATTTCTTGTGCTGTGAGAATACTTGGATGAACTATATTATGTTTAGCTGATACAATATTATCTTGAATTTGGTTGACTTTATTTTCAATAAAACCTATTTTAGTGATCTGATCTAAGAATAACTGTTCTTTTAAAATATTATTTATAACGCTATCTACTTTATTTTAAGTGTCTAGTATTCTTTGTCTATCATTCCGTAAAACGGTTTGTAAGGAATGTATGGTTTCATTAATATGTTGATTAATTTTGACTTGGTTATTATTTGTGTAAATTGCGTTGTGTGTGTTTTCTTCTATGTTTCCAAGATGATTGAAAATAGTTTGTCTGTATCGTCCATAGTTCCGAAAAGCCATTTTTCTGCCTTTCCTACTATATTCAACAAACCTCTTTTCTGTCTTTCTGCTTTCTTAGGCATTATTGAGTTAATTTTAGCTATTAAAGTTTCTAATCTTTTGTAAACTATGTCTTTATTTTCAATTTGTATATGCCGAAGGTTAGTTTTTAGAATAATTGTTGTTCGTAATATTTCTTCTGGATTTATAAGGTGTAGAATAATATTAGTTTGGTTAGTGATTTGAACTGTCTCTGTTTTTATTTTCAAATACCATGACTGCTCATTTATTGGTGTTATCTGAAGTGTTGCATGTATCATTATACCTGTAAATTTATGTGGTCTTTTAATATTTGTTAAGTGCACATTGTTTAAATTCTTGATCTTATATCTAGTTTCTTCTTTATGTCTAACGTGTTTATAATTTTTAATCGGACCTACCTGTCTTTGTTCTGTGTAATTTTCTCGTTTTTCATTAAGTTTATTAATTTTTTTAATTTTTGTTTCCTGAACTCTATTACTTAACTTTTGTTCACTAATTTCGTCCTTAGCTGTTCTAGGTGTTGTCTTAATTGTAGAATGAAACCAATTATTGTAGTTATTTAAAACTAATTGTATTTTCATTTCTACTGAAAGATCTTTGTCTACTACTCCTGTAAATTTTTCTAACATGGTAGAATGAAGTCTTTCTACGTCTGAATTACTTGTATGGCTATTAGTCCAATGGACTTCTACGTTACTTTCTCTCAAAAACTGTATAATTTGTTCTGATTTGAATTCGTTGTCTGTAATAATCCTTTTGGGTTTTCCAAATTTAGAAAAATGATCCATTAAAATTTCCTTTTTGCATCTCCAATTTCTGTCATTAATTGTATAAGCTACAGCAAATTTAGTAAGTTTATAGATAATTGTAACAAAGGATTTCTTTTTAATGTAAAATATATCTAGATGAACAATTTCGTTTTTCTGCGTTGGAGTTTCTTTAATATGAAATTTTGGTTTAATTGGCTTCCTATCGGATTTTAACGTAACTGAATTTGTTCATGAAGTTTAGGAAAATAGATTTTGTCTTTAAGTGTGTAATACGTAAATTTGTTTATGTACCTCCTCCTCGGTTTGGATTTCAGCAGCCCTCTGTGAACACTTAATGAATTTGACATTTGCATTTCGTGAGAATAGCTGTATAATAACTTGTTGGACTATGTTGTATTGATGATCCTCAACTTCTGAATATATTCCTATTATTCCTTTCTTTATAAGTCTTATTAAAACATCTTTGATTTTACTTACTTCTTCAAGTGGGTTCAGATATATTATCCTTCTATTATGTAAAATTTCAATTTCTTTCTTAACATTATAAGTTAATATAAGTTGTATTTTGTACTTGTTAACGATTTCCTCTTTAATACCTATATGATCTAGTTGTTGTTCCTCAACTGAGTGCATGGTTTCTGTTAGTTCCATGTTTGATTCGGTATCTATATTATATTCAGTATATATATTATTGTCCTTACCTTTAAGATATTCTATAGTAAAATTGTACTCTTGTAGTCTAATATCCATCTCTGATTTCTCTGAGAAAATTCTTTACCTTTGTATTTGCTATGTAAGTACTTAATAGGTGCATGATCAGTTAGTATTTTAAATGTGTTTCCATATAGATATGGACGGAAATATTGAACATAGTAAACGATTGATAAAAGTTTCCGATTTCCCTGATTTTGTTTGGATTTGGTTTTAACCCATCTTTAGGTTAAATGTGTCCTAAGAATTCATTGTTTTGTTTCATGAAGCTACATTTATCAGCCTGAATTTTTAGATTGTGTTCTTGCAATTTTTTAAATATTTTCTCTAAAGACTTTAGATGTTCTTCAAGACTTGTAGAGAATATTAAAATATCATCAAGGTATACAACACAAATTTTGTTTATATACTCCCGCAAAATATTATTCATCATCCTTTGAAACGTAGCATGTGCATTCTTAAGTTTGAATAGCATTCTGACATATTCATAAAGGCCTGTTGGTGTTACAAAAGCAGTTTTTTGGATATCACGTTCTGCTACCAGAATTTGGTGATATCCCTTAGTTAAATCTAAGGTGCTAAAATATTGAGTTTTGCCCAATTTATCCAAAATACTTTCTATGTTTGGAAGAGGGTGTTTATCATCTACTGTTACCTGATTTAAATTTCTATAGTCCACAACAATTCTGTACTTTTGTTCTCCAGAATTATCAATTTTTTTCGGAATTACTATAATTGGTGAACTGTATCGACTATTGCTTTTTCTAATAATACCCTGTTTTTCCATTTCATCTATTTGTTTTCGAACTTCCGCTTCATGTTTTGGTGGATATCTGTAAAGTTTAGAATTGATTTGTTCATCGGTAGTAGTGTTAATTTCATGAACCACTGTATTCGTGTTTGTAAACTGGTCTCCTTCGCGAAATATCAGTTTTTTGTATTTATTAAGAAGTGTTTCAATGAATTGCTTTTCCTTATCTTTGAGATGATCTGTCTGAATGTACCTAGCTTTACATGCTTCTAACGTATTTACTTCGTTGAGTAATTTGGATAAGAAGGGAAGACGGATATCATTCATCAATAAGATTTCTTGGCTTTACAAATCTATTATTTTAGCGTATATCCAATCCATATCGATTAAAAAATCGTATGGTTTGTCCAATGCTATTTTTGTCCATCTCATTCTAGCATAATGTGGCATTTTAAATTGTTCGGGACACTTGGATTTTACTTGTTCTATTTTCTCTTTTACGAGACCTTGAACCGTATTAATTTTTATGGGATGTTCTGCTATCTTCTTATATAACTCATTGGGTACTCTATTGGAATTTGTAAGGCTGATTGTAGAACCTGTATCAATTAAGGCTACAAAATTATTGCTTTCTAATGTTATTTAATGATTTTTAAAATAAGTGTACTGTTTAAACAAGAAGCTATTTCTAGACCATGATCACTAAAGGCAGCACATTCAGTAATATTATTAACAATGTTTTGGACTACATCTAATAATTGGTTAATAGTAAATACCTTAATACTATTGATGTCCTTTATGATACTGAGCTGGTCCTTCGTTGGTCGGTAGTGCAGTTTAAACTTCTCCTTGCACTCACCCCACGTTGCTGGAACATCGCTTGATAAGTAATTTTTCGCGGCACCAATTATTTTTTCGTTATAAATTACCCGAAACACTTGTGGGGCTTGTTCACCAAATTCTAATAAAGTTTGATCAATTGTTTCTAAAATCGAGGGTAACGTCCCCGATTCACCACTGAACGGTTGAACGAATTTTATCTCTTTTTCTACTGCGGCTCTCCAACTCTGTGGCTGGTTTTGTCTCACCATCAATTCTGTTAGTGTAATTAGACATTGTTCCATTGAAGCTTGTTGTTGAGCCATTTCGCACTAACTATCACTGTATTTCACTTTTAAGTTCTTTAACCCGTTTCTTCGTGTATTGGTAAATTTAACTTCAATACACTTCGTTGTTCCGTCTTACGAACTGTGTTGCGATCTTGACCTTTCACGTATCTTTCTCTTTTTCACCGAATAGAGGATTACCGACTGCGCCAGTTATGTATCGCGTTGAGACCCGAAACAAAAAAAAAAAAAACAATTTATAAATTGTCTATCGGTCAACGGGGACCGTTCGTTTATTATGAAAAATCTTAATTTAACTTAGCCTATGATGACCCGCCGTCTTCAGCGTCGCTGCGATCAACAATGGCTATAAACGAAGTACTGGTCGCTTGCCCATAATTGATTTATCGTTTTTATAGCCGTTAATTGTTGAGTCTGCAGTATTGGTTTTAGTGTCATTTGCTGATATTGGGTGATTTGCATTGTGTGACCCCATTCTTGCTGGTTGAGGTGGATTGACCGAGAATTGCGGAATTGCATATGTTACTTGGGCGATCTTTCAGCACAACGTATCCACCCTAGCCGTCCATTTTTGAACACCGGTTGCGATTATGCTGGTCCACTGACAATCAAATTATCTCGGACTCGTAAGCCGAAGTTGTCAAAGGCATACATTGCGTTATTTGTATGTATGTCGACGAAAGCCATACATCTCGAAGTGGTGAGCGATATTTCTACGGATGCATTCATCGCAGCTTTAAGAAGATTCGTTTCTCGTCGGGGAAAATGTATCAACATCTACAGCGACAATGGTACTAATTTTCAGGGAGCGCGTCGGTGTTTAACTGAGATGCATAAACTAGTCATGAGTCAATCTCATAACGATACCATCGCTTCCACTCTTGCTATAGATGGAATCACCTGGCATTTCATTCCACCTTCTGCCCCACACTTTGGAGGCCTGTGCGAAGGCTGGCATAAGGTCAGTAAAACTACATTTGCGTCGTGTAATAGGGTCTTCTAGTTTAACCTTTGAAGAATTATACACTGTTCTTACAAAGGTTGAAGCTATTCTAAATTCTCGTCCTTTATGTGCAATATCTGATACTGATTTGAACCCATTAACTCCAGCTCATTTTCTTGTAAGTGAACCACTAACAGCCGTTCCTGAGCCTAACTACTTGACTACCACAACTAATCGACTTTCTCGCTGGAATCATCTCCAAAGTATGGTTCAGGGATTTTGGAAGAGATGGCACACCGAATATATCACGACGCTGCAGGAGCGAACTAAATGGCAAAAACTAAGTCCAAATTTGAAACCTGGAGATCTGGTTAAAGGAACCGAACATTCCTCTCACGAAGTGGGTACTGGGTCGAATTCAAGAGGTATCCCCAGGTGCAGACCAACGAGTAAGAGTTCCACATTCAAAACAACGACAGGAAAATTCAACCGATCCATAACAAAGCTAGCGCTGCTGCCAACGTCCTGAAACTAGTTCCAGGGGGGCCGGGATGTTTGATAATGTTAATACAATACTTATTTACTCATAATTACTATTTTTGCTTTGTTGACTAATTTAAAAAAAAAAAAAAAGATGATGAAATTTTGGTAAATGTTTCTGAGTCACTGCACATAAAATTATCGGACGACAAGTATGCAGTTGCATCCTAGCAACAATTTGCACACGATAAATCGCATGACCATGCAATCGGAACTTACGATTTGTGCAACAACAAAACGCATAAGTTGTGTGTATACGGTTGTGTGCAAAATGTTGGCTGGTGCATACTCGAAGTCGAACTTCTCGTCCACTTGGATTTCGATAGTAGCAGTGACCACAGCTAAGTAAACTTGTATACATAATATCGTTTTGTGACCTTTCAAATAAATTCTAATATATTGTATATTTTGTATCTTGTCTCGAACCATATTTTTTTTACATTGTTTTGTGAACATTACTCTACACTTCTTGTGCCGAAATATCAAGTTTTGTGAGAATGCTAAAACACTCATCACCTAAACGTGCTTTTAGAATAGCCGCTTACTTTGATAAATCAGCTGCTACCTGATAGTTTTCCCATTGTTGTCTGAAAAGGTTCCAATTCGACATGACGTCGCCTTTTATAACCATACTATTCAGCGGTGGTATATTCAAGACGAGATATTTCAATGAATTAGAAGCCTTGATTAATCCAATATTACCGTCGTTCGAACTTCCCGAAATCTTAATTTTTGCTTTAAATTCAGTACTCATCACCTGACACCATGTTATGTTTGATGCTTACAGTATTAAAATAACGAACCATACACTTGAAAACTGTAAATAATACTGTGTTTTATTTAAAGAATACATAGGTATTTATAGTATTAAGGTAGGCTTGTATATATGGTAAGTGAGTTAAGTACATAAATGCGCTTTTGCACTTATACCATAACAGTAAGTAAAATAACTGAACTTTTTAACACTTTGTTTTGTAATGATATAACTGCGCCTAAATGCCTATATGCAAATGGCACTCAAGCATCCTGCCGCCCCAAGCACTAATCCAGTAGTGGAACACAAGCACCGATGGATGCATGAGTAAGGGGGAACTTAGTCACTAGTTTGCGAACTTCGGATAGCAGGCGACCTACTTACTTAATGATAGCCTTTCTGTGGTTAGACGGGTAGACCACAGGCGACAGATTGATTAACCCGCTCATTTGTGAGAATCAAAGTAGATAATATTTACCCCAAAAATAACAGAGAACGATGCCTCTACAATTATATCATCATCTAGGGATGTTGTTGTTGACATGACATACGCCAATCGGGCGTTTTAGAAACCATTACCTAATGCAAGAGTGTACTATTGGACGAATTACATCCCGATGAGACATACGTACCCAAGACCTCTGGCAAATCGGCTCAGACTGAGTCCAAGTACGTCATTTTCACGTCAGCTAAACAGTGCAGATTCAAGCGTCCGCTAAAGAAGGGGTGCAACTACAAGCATTTATGCAAAAGATAATGTGGCGTAAAAGGGTTTCGAGTTGAAGCGCATGCGATCCGAAGACAACACGCCTCCCCAATCCAAAGTGAAATGAGTTCGCACTGGAAACACAACCGTCGACAGTTTTTTAAAGCGATAAAAACTCTCCCGCCCCCGGTCTAAGTGCTGTTCCCCACACTTGATCACTGCTGTTGCTATATTTTTCATACGGCACGGACAATGCCTGAGTGCATGTATCAACCGATTAATAGCGGATTGCAAGTGTGAAAGTTGTTGGTGCACTGTTTCATTGTGTTGTAAGGGCATAACACCTGCAACAACCTGCTAAATTCTATAAATCAGTATAAGTTATATAAAACATTTCGTTTCAGATAAAACTTTTCACAAACATTATAAAATACTTTTACAAAATTATGACCAGATAAAAATTTTGATTAATAAAAATATGGTTATTCACAAAAAAGGAAGATTATATTCAATTACAATAGTAAAAGGATATAAACAAAAGAAAAGAAGATTATTAAGACTAAGAAATTTAAGGATAAAACAGGAATTCGATACCAATGAAGACGACATAGATTCGGACGAAGGTATAGAAACAGATTTGGAATCACAGACATTTAAGACACCAGAGGATATAGTTCTGACCGTTGTAGAATCCGAAATCACACCCGATTTTGATGGCTCTGCCGAAAATCTCCAAAGGTTTATTGACGCATTTGAACTTTTTTTTTTATAATACCGCACGCGCACCAAGGGGATATGAATACCCTTTTATTGGCTTTTTCTCCAGGGCGCGGGCGGGTGGTGTAGTAGTTTGAAACTCAGGTGTATTAGGTTTCAATATTTTTCCCAGAGGTGGTTGTCAAACTGGACGGGACGAGCTAGTACATCCTCCTCAACCAGTGGGTCTTAAGTACGTGCTAGTTGTTAGTTCGTTACATTTAGCCCAGCCAGCAACCACTCCAACGTCAGTGTTATGCCTTCATGTCAGAGTTGACGCCGACGATATTTTCATATAACTAAATACATATTTTTTCACAGAATTGCCTGGCACGGGATTCAAACCCGCGACCCTCGGCTTGAGGAGTCTATGCATATACCACTACACCACGGCCACCCCCAACTTGTAAATACAATCACAAGGAGCATGATGCAACAACTCTCTCATTAGTAAAAACCAAACTAAATTGGGAGCAGCTAGAAATCTAATATCCAATTTCTAAATCTAATATCTCCTGAATTTTAAGTGGTACACGAAAATTTCCCAATATCTTGTGACGGAATACTAGGTATGGACTTTATAAAAAGGTATAATTGTGTATTAGATTTCAGTAAAGAGCGCAGTTGTTTCATATTTAGACCCGATAGTCACATTAGTATTCAAGTGCCAATAGCCTATTAAAATACACCTAACAGTATAATATTGCCAGCATGATCTGAAGTAATCAGACGTATCCATATTAAATCAGACGAAGACCAAATATTGGTTTTCAACCAAGAACCACAACCAGGAGTTATAATTGCTAGCACTATAGTAAATAGTAAGAAATGCATATATTTGCATCATAAATGCAAAAACAAAAAATAAAATATTGAATACCTACAACATTGAAACAGAAAGTTTCACCAATTACAATATAGTCAAACTAACACAAAAATAAAATAACAGAGGAAATCAAATTCTTACAAAATTAAATAAATTTTTCGAATCAATTTAAAGAACAATTTAACAAATTATGCCCTACTTACAGTGATATATCACAACAAATAACTTTTATAAACAAAAAATAAAACTCAAAGATAAAGAACCGATATTCCAATTAAAAACTATAAAATCCCCCATATACACCAGACATAAATAGATAAACAGGTCAAGAAATTAGTTGCTGATGGAATAGCGGAACCTTCAATTTCAGAATATAATAGCCCACTTATTTTAGTACCTTAAAATCCACTACGTAATTCCAATGTAAAACGATGGCGTTTAGTAGTTGAATACCGCCAAATAAACAGATAAATTTCCACTTCCAAGAATAGAAGATGTTCTTGCTCAAATAGGAAGAGCAAAATATTTCTCATGTCTCGTTCTAATGTCTGGATTTCACCAGATTGAACTTGATGAAAAGTCAAGAATTATTACTTCTTTTTCAACAAACGAAGGTTCATATCGTTTTAAACGACTTTCTTACGGACTTAAAATAGCACCAAATTCTTTTCAACGCATGATGACGTTTGCGTTTTCTGGCCTAGAGCCAACGCCTTCCTATAAACGGAAGACTTGGTTGTTATGTTCTGAAAAACACATGCTAAAAAATTTGACTAAAGTTTTCGAATTATGTCGAAAATACTACTTAATTTTGCATCCTAAAAAGTCTTCATTTTTCATGCATGAAGTTACTTATCTTGGGTATAAGTGCACTGACAAAGGAATACTACCTGATGATAAAAAATACGAAGCTATTAAAAAAAAAAGCGCAGATAGTATGAGGAGATTTGTTGCAGTTTGCAACTATTATAGAAGTTCTCATTTTATTCGCGTCATAAAACACAACTTTGCAAAAAGAATTTTGCTTTTCAATGGACAAATAAATGCAATTAAGCATTTAACTATCTTAAAGAGAAATTAATGAGACCGACATTATAACAATACCCCGATTTCGACAAATAATTTTGCATGATCACAGATGGAAGCAAATATGCTTGTGGTGCAACTCATCCAATAGTACAAGAGCGTGTAGATTCCAGTTGCATTTGACTCGAAAACCTTTACAAAGGGAGAAAGTAATAAGTTCACTATTGAACAAGAACTTACATTAGGTAATACCTGTAAAACATTTACTGGTCAAAACAGACCATAGGCCATTATCATATTTATTCTCAATGAAAAATCCCATGTCCAAAATCAAGTTGTCGATGCTCTTTCTCGCATAACTATCAATTAACTTAAAGATCAGTGACTCAGCAGAAAAAGCAGATCTGCGCAGGTTATGATTCAATTGATATAAATAAAATGCAAAATAAAGAAAAGCCCAACTTTTATAAAGTCGTTAATTATAATGATGTTTATATTATGTTTCGATAAATGCTGCTTAAAGCAAGGAAAAACAGTATTAACACGAATAAATGTTGATGATTTATACATTAATGAAAAACTCGATCCATATTGGTTTTTCCAAAGCTTGAAAAAAAAAAACCGGTGTACTAGGTACAAATGGTACCTAGCGAACAAATCTTCGAATTTGTCTGGCCACAATTATTTAAATAAATGGGCATTTTTATACTAAAACATTTGATAGTAACGCTACTACCAAAGATAACCATCATAACAAATGAAAATAGCAGACCCCGCAGAAGGGGGTCATACAGGCATTACACGAATGTACGGAAAAATTAAGACATTTTTATTGGAAAAAATGAAACAAGACATAACAAGATATATAAAAGCAACACCTCCATCAGCTTTTGATATTGTGGGGGCTGGGTGTAGTGTAGTGATATATGCATAGACTCCTCAAGCAGAGGGTCGTAGCCCTTGGTACTCTTCGGGTTGCTCCTCAGCTCAAATACAGCAATTTTGTTTATTAACGTATCCGTAGAAATGATCTTCATCACTGAACAAAATTTCACGATAAGACACCGGATTTTCATTGAGTTTTTCCAGTGCCCATTCACTGAAAATAAGACGCAAATTCAAGTCGCCAGGCTTCAATTCTTGCACAATTTGAATTTTGTACGCTTTTCGGCCGAGATCCTCACGTAAAATACGCCAAGTGGTGGAATACGCCAAGCCAAGCTGCTAAGAACGACGACGAATCGATTCGTCACGGTGTTCGCGTACACTCTCAGCTACAGCTGCTATAGTCTCACTACGTGCTGGATGTGGTCTAACCGGTCGAGTATCATCCACTAATGTAAATTGGGACTCAAATTTGCGAATGGTATTTTCAATAGTGGTTTCAGTAGGTCAATTATGCGCACCGTAAGTACCTCGAATCGCATGAAAAACATTTCTCACAGAACGCTGAACAATTTGGAGACGCTGTTGTGGTGTGAGTCTTTCTATGATGGCTTGCCAAACCATACTTAACAAAAATGATAAAGCAGTTTGATAGGAGTCACGCGTGATATGTCAAAAAAAAAGCCTTTTGAATATCAAACCTCACGATGAATCACCCCTTACTAGCCTACGGTCCAATGAAGACCTTTATTACGGACATGGAAATAAAATATAAGAATTCCATAATTAATGACTTATGTAAATACCTTAAAATAGATAATATAACATCAACAGCCCGTAATCACCAAACCCTTGGAACTGTAGAACGCAGTCACTGCTTATTTAATGGGATGTATGGCTAAGGTATTTCACGTACTACGTTAATACAACAACCTAATACAATAGTACACGAATATTGTCCTTATGAATTGGTGTTTGGCACAATCCCCAATGGATTCAAAGCCTTCAACACTATAGACGAAAAAACCACTTTATAACGGAAACAACTATTCAAAAGAAGTGGGATACAGGTTAGAAATACCAGTACAAAAGAGCTAGATTAATGCTGGAGCGTGAAAACTTAAAACAAAAAGAGCTTTACGACAGACAAAGTAGGGAGGTACAGCTACAAATAGGTGACCTAGTACTTCTAAAAACCGAAGTAGGACACAAATTAGACAATAGACACTTTGGACCTTTTACAGTAATTGAATTAAAAAATAATTATAATGTTATAATAGAAAACAATAAGAAGAAGATACAAACTTTGCACAGAGATAGATTAAAACGTTATAGCATATAAGGATCATTTAGCATAGGAAAATATTTACAATAGTAAAAGAAAAAACAAATATAAACAAAAAATTTTTTTTATAATTTAATATACTATATAGCAATTACAAAGTATAATATCATTTGGAAAAAAAAAAATATTATCTAAGTATTTGTATTTAACCAGCATCCAAACACATATTTAAAAATGACAAAAAAAAATTAATGTATTGTAGTATAACAATAATTAAATAAATTGCATTATTCTTTCGAAAAAGGAGATGTAATGTATGAAACATATGCTGTGTTGATCTATAATATTCCTCTCCCACACCTTTTTACATCTTTGCAATTATTATCTGAAACTGCACAAAGCGGCGGCACTTGATATCGGGGCTTTAAATAACAACATTCTTTTCCCACACTGCAATGGGAGTCGCATAGAGAAAAAAAGATTCAGTCGAAATAAAGATATAGAAACAAAAGCACTTATTGGCGTTTAATTATTAAAGAAAGATCAACGTTTTATTAAAATACTTTATAGTTGCCCTTCGTGAGCGCAAGTTTATTGGAAAAGATTCCGGTGTTTGAGAGGTCTTGCCTTAGAGCTTGTCTTCGCTTTACACAACAGCAGAGTCTGAGTACATAAAATTCTATCCCAATGAGATCTTGTACGATAAGGCGAATCTTATAAGACCTCGTCGAACATCCTGATCTCCGGGACTTACTAACCCAATTATATGTATCATGATAGAGTACGCTTTCATGACTTTAATCCACTACCTCGACATAAAAGGTCTGATCCAGAACGGATTAGCGGTACCGCTAATCTTCCACGTTGCTCGAACAGCCTCTCATAGCTATAGGTAGAACATGCCGGTTATCAACGCCCAATACGTTTCAAGGAACAGGTTGAAGCGGTAAGAGAGTGTTGCCGAGAACCGTGTGTCATATCGTCATCACATCAGCATTTCTTCGTCAGTGGAATTAATTGGAAAGTGCAATTGACTCAAAGAATATTGCCGACAGAATTTCCACGTTCCGGAATACGGTCAATCAGTAGCTTAAATGGTTAACATTTAACATTTCACACTCTATGGTGCCAATAACAAACAAAATTGCCGCATTTGGGGAACGTAGAATCTACATGAGATCCATGAAAAACCATTGGGTAACCAAAAACTGACTGTTTGGACCAGCGTTTACACCTCATTCATCATTGGGCTATTGAATTATGTCTGTCTACAAATATGCGAAAAAGGTCTGGACGGTTACTGGTTTCAACAATACGGTGCGCTATGCCACACTGCAAATCAAATAATGCAATTTCTGCAACAAAAATTCCCTGAACGTGTGCTGTCAAAAAATTACGACATTGACAGCAACTCCGATTTCCAGATTTGACCCCTATAAACTTCCTTTTGTGGGGTTATTTCAAAAGCAAAGTGTACGCCAGGAAGCCTCAAGGTAAACATCCCTATTCCGAAATCATCTCTATACCGTCCGAGATGCTCGAAAAAATGATGGAAAACGCAGCAAAAAGAGCACATTTTGCTTTGGTCAGTAAAGACGCCCAATTATTGATGTTTAATTAAAAAACTTGTCCATATAAATCATAACCCAACCGCGCCCATAAGACATTATTTTTTTTCGGGCAACTAAAATTGTGTGAAATGAGCGGTTACTTAGAATACAAGTTTAATAACACACATTTTTCTTCCCACTCCGTCCAATTTTCCAAAAAATTTAACACATGCCCTGGCATCGCGTAGTGTAAGGTTCTTTAAGTTCCAATTGTGTTAAGTTCCTTAAGAAAAACAAAAACAGTAATCTTTCCATATTCTTAGCACCGACTGCGACTCTAGTACTAGTTGCCCATATTCATCTTTTGCTGGCTTCCAATTTATCTTTTTAGTCCTGGCATGTTTGTTTTATTCTCTTACAAATGAGCAGAGTTCGTTTGGTTGGGGAGTTATGCAGCACCCACCATACACTCTCGAGATCTGACTACCATCTGTTTCGCTCTTTCCAAAACAATTTGGACGGAAAGCAAATTAATTCCGAAGATGAGATCAAAACGTACCTGGAAAACTTTTCTACCCATAAGTCTACTGACTTTTACAAAAGAGGCATTATGTCTCTTCCAGAACTTTGAACGTTGAAAAGAAAATACACTCTCGAGATCTGACTAACATCTGTTTCGCTCTTTCTAAAACAATTTGGACGGAAAGCAAATTAATTCCGAAGATGAGATCAAAACGTCCCTGGAAAACTTTTTTACCCATAAGTCTACTGACTTTTACAAAAGAGGCCATATGTCTCTTCCAGAACTTTACACGTTGAAAGAAAATAAAAGACCAAAGTTTTTCCCAAATACAGTGACTTCCTTATTAATTGCCCTGGTGGAAATATTTGAAAGAAACCTGTGCACACCTTTTTAGCATGGAAGCAATAAGAGAGTTCGTTAACTCATTGGGAAATTTAAACCACTCATCCTTCACAACTTCATAAGGCATCTCTCTCTCAGCATATGGAAGCATATTATCTTAAATGTCCTTATATATGTACAAACCAGTCCATTATTCCTGTTATTTGGTGTAAGGGACCACACCTTCTACCCGAAAAACACTCCTATACCATTATAGTACTGAACCTCTTTCATGCTTTAGAGTATGTTTTTGCAACTGAGGCGAGTACTTGGCTCTCGACGAACGTAGGCAATACCATCTAACGAAAAAATGTTGAACTTGCTCTCATCACTAAATAAAAACGTTCTCCATTGTTTCAGCGACCAAGTTGAATATTTATAGTCTAAATAATATGAAATAAGAAACAGTTTGTAACAAAGCACCACGTTTACCTTTTTAAACGTTGTTTTAAAGTCAAAAGAGACTCTGCTTTAAATGCCCTCAAATTGCTTTCTATTAATCGCCTTTGGACTGTACTAATATCAATTGACAATTTAAGGTCCTTAACAATTGAAGCTGAGGACCGGAAAGGTTCTCGACGAATTAAGTTAATGATCCTTTTATCAGTTTGTTCGTCTGTTTTTCAAGGAGGCCCACCAGAATGCACTGTTGCAATTGGTAAATTTTGACGAAATTTATCAGTTTTTCCACAAGCGCTTGATTCGTGAATTGGCTATCTCTCTTTGCTTCGAACCATTTTGAAAAGCCTCGATTACCAGCTCCTTTGTTCGGGTATCTTACTTATTGCGACCTTATTAACCGAATATCAAAAACTGCGTATTAATATAATTTCTTACACCAAAAATATCTTTTTACAAAAATGATGTGGATATCTCATAGATTAAAATTTAAAAAAGAAAAATAAAGAAATTTCATATGTTTTGCACAGTTGCATAGTCGAAAATTTAACATCTTTTCACTTTTCAGCAAACCTAACGGGACTTTTTCCACCTTTCTTGCTTTTCTCTAATAATGTAAGGTCAGTAACAGATTTTTCTTAAAAAAAAAATGGTATAATTCGTTTTTGTACAGTAGATCATACAAATAGTTAGAAAATAAAACTCGCAAATGTTTTGCACAACACTATATGATATATACAGGATGTTCTGGATATGTGTCGATTCCTTGACAAAATCGTATGGGTGGATGGGTAGTCGGATATGCGTCCTCTTCGAGATACAGATTTTTGAAGTGAAGCCTGACGGTGCCCTGTTGAAAATAAGATCTGTCAAACTTATGCGTGTATGTAAGAAATGGTAATTTTGAGTATTTTAATTAATGTGTCAAAGTTATTGAAGATCAAAAGTGATTTTTTTCTTCTTTTTTAAAACGTAAAATCTTAATTTGCCATAATTTTTTTCGGAAAAATATCTAATTAACCGCTACTTTTTGGAACTTCGAAACGCGTGCTTAGTATTCGTATTTACAAATGAAAAACCAAGTCGGATCATATCACCTCTAATCAGTAGTTTTCAAGGTAAGACCTCACTTGTCCGAGCTATAAAACTCAAAACTCTTAAAATTAAAATTAAAATAAATGTAAATATAAAATTTTTTTTTTTAAAACTGCTTCATTTTATGATCACTAAAAGGGATAAAAATGACAACCTCGGTTAGGTAACCAATTTTTCTGGTAAAAAAAAAAAAAAAAAAAAACTAAGCAGATCTCTAATGAAATAATGTAAAAAGAATGCAAAATTATTTGTATAATCAGCTTGTAGTTTTGAACCGATATATTGACGTTTTATTCGTGATATCCTCGATGATGGACCTTTCATCACAAGAATACACAGACATGGAGGGTTAGGATATCTGAGACAATACCTTAATAAAGCTTTCCCAAATGACAGGACATTTATTAGAACATTTTGTATGTCAAGGGAGACAGGAACAGCGCGGAAATAGTCGAGAATCACATCTTGCTTAAGGAGATGACGTTCGGAGCTACAAAGACATTTTACATTGTTCAGATACCATTCAGTCTTGGGTAACTTAGCAGACATTTCAATCTAAGCAGGACTTATATCTAGAGAATTAAACATTCAGAAGGCTTGTATGCATTCCATCATATAGCAGTAAAGGAGCTACTGCTCGGGGACGCAGAGAAGCGTTTGGAATTCTGCAATTACATCCTGGAAAGATACACGGCGGAAGGCAACTTTATTGGGAGTATTCTATAGACAATTCTGTAAGTTTAGGTTTTTAATATTCGCAAAATGAACGCTTTATAAAAGAGCTAATCTATAATAAGGTTCGTCTTTATGTCTAAGTCTCTTCCTTATGAGCCCTATCCTCCTGTTCTCTTTGCAAACTTCTCTTCCTAAATTCTTCTTGAGAATAATGTGTTATTTTCTGTTTATTACGCGCTTCCGTAAATCCTGACTTACTTCTTTATCTCAGGCGGATCTTAGGGAACATTTCATCATTGGTTATCGATCTTTATAGTTTCCCATAGTCATCTGCATCTCCATTTCCACTGAGAGTTCACTATCCTCAATTCTTGTTTTTATGCAAATTTTTTGGAAAAAATGGAAAACAAGAATTTCGTGTATTAATAAAGCATTGCTTTGTTATGAAAAAAATACTATTGAAACCAAAGTTTGGCTTAATAAACATTATCCGGACACTGCACTAGGAAAATCAACCGTTGAGAAGTGATTTGTCAAATTCAAACGGGCCAAATGATGATGCACGCAGTGCACGCCCTAAAGAGGCTTTTACGGGTGAATACGTGAAAAAAGTTCACAAAGTAATTATGAATAACCGTAAAGTGAAGTTGATCGAGATAGCTGAGACTCTGAAGATATCAAAAGATCGTGTTGCATAAGAGAAAAATGGCCCCATTAAATAATGAAAAATGAGCTGTTTCATCAAGATAATGAACTGTCTCACAAATCAATGAAAATGACGGCAAAATTGCATGAATTAGGCCACGGATTGTTTCCCCATCCACCGTATTCCCCAGATCTGGCCCCTAGTAAGTTTTTCTTGTTTGCAGACCTGAAAAGAAGTATATGAAGAATTGGTGGATATAAACAATGGTTTGCGCTTCAAACAATTAATATGATACAAGGTTTTATTAAAAAGGTTAATATAAAAATGTTGAATCAATATTTGTATTTATTTTCCTAAAAGTTTTTACAATTTTTGATTTAATGTTTTACCTGTTTTAATAAATTGAAACTTACTGACTTGAGATAAAAAAAAAAAAAAAAAAATAAGGTATTTTTCCGAAAAAAATAATGAAAAAATCAAAATTTAAGGTATGTTTAAAAACAAAAATCTCTTTTGGACTTTAATAACTTTTGACACTACATATACTTTGAAGTTTTTAAAACATACATAATTATGAGTTCAACGATACCCCCATGTGTTACTAAACACTCATAACTCTGAAAGATGTTATATTTAACTGGAGTCAAAACAGGGCAGCGTAAAGCTTTGCTTAAAAACTCTGTATCTCGAAAGACATGTATGTCTAATCTAATTGGATTAAATAAAGAGATTGTATTGGAAGTAATGAGCTCTATCATTTGTACCCACACAGACATTTTACATTGTTGTCAGAAGTGGGATAGGACTTATTATGTGTAAAAAAAAAAGTTTTGTGATTGTTTGGAAAAGCTGTAATGGGTCGAAAATTGTTTTAATTGACCCTCGTACCCAACTCAAATCCGATTTGAACAAGAGAAACCTCATCGCCAGTGGAAGAAAAGGTGACTTTGTGCTCCAAATTCAGAAAGCTTTGAACAACGAGGTACATGATCCGGATACATACTCTTTTGAAGTCGACGAGGAAGATCCAATGAGTACTGGCAACGACATGGCTTCTATGATGCATTTTTCCTGTTGAAAATGGACGAATAAAAGAATAGTCTCAAACAAAATCTGAAGAACAAATTCGACGAACATAGAAAAAAACTAGACGAACAGAAGAACAACCTCGGACAGAAGAAAAAAATTGACGAACAAAAAAACAGCATTAAACAAAAAAAAAGAATAGTACAGAACAAAAACTGGAAGAACAAAAGAACGTTCTACAACAAAAGTTCGAAGAAATTGATGAAAAATTTGAAAAAATAGAGAAGAATGTTGAACAAATGGACAGCAAATTTGAGCAACTGGTAAAAGAGCTTCACACTCTTCACACACAGAAACACAAACTCCAAGAATATTCTTTAGGAAAAGTTGAAGCCTCCTCCATTCGGTGTTCAGACCTCATGGTATACTTATAAGACACAGTTTGAAATGGCTGCCTGGGCGAACGACTCGGACAATGATAAGTGCTTTGTCCTAACAATGGCCTTGCACGGTCCAACAGCAGAATTGTTGCAAACGATAGACATCCAAAGTCATAAAGATTATGTGGCTTTAGTACAGACTATCGGGAAACGGTTTGTTTGTTTGTTTGTTTCCCGAATGCAGCAACGAGGAGAAACACTGCAGCAGTTCCAAGCAGACATGAGTAGACTGGCACATTTGTTATACTCCACCGCTGGCCAGAAAATTATCGATGAAATGGCAAATGACACATTCATCAGAGGAATTGCAGATTCGAAGCTAAGCATCCCAGTAATTTTTGCCTTCGCTCTGGCGATGGAAGCAGCCAAGCAGGCTTCCAAGGGAACACATTTCGTCAGGGAAGTAGCATCTGTTGAATGCTCCTGCGTAAGAATTAGTGCCGAGGAACGAGATACTCCACGGGATAGACGAAGAATGCGCTGCTGGAACTGCAAAAATTACTGGACATTTTCAAAGGCAGTGTAAAGAACCGGTGCGACAAAAGGCTGCCCTCACTGTAGTAACAAGAAAATAGAGAAAGAAACCGACAGAAAAGCCTATCAATCGGGAAATGCCATCATTCGGGAAATGCTTTAGCACCAACTTCGTGGGGCAGAAGTTGGTAGCAAGAATCGACGGGCCCAGGATCTCGCTTGCAAAACGATGCTATGAAAGCATTCTAGTAGAAGTAGTCAGTGGAAAGGAAAAATGGATGTCAACAATAGACACCGGTGCCACGGCCTCAACCATCAGGAGGGATCTGGTGCAAAAATAGTGGTTACATAACATTAGCAGTTAGTTACATAAAACAGATACGGAAGAAACAGCTTAGGTATATGGTGAAGTCCGTATAAAAATCCACCTGGCCGGAATAGCCTTGTCTCACGTTTTTCTGGTGGCTGACATATACGACGATTGTATCATTGGTACAGACTTCATAAGAGAACATGGACTAGCTGTGGACTTTGGGGCACTAACCCTGAAATACGGAAACAAGGAGATACCAATCATATACGGGAACCCCAGTACTTCAGTCTTAAAAGTCGTTATCTGCAGAAATAAAATTGTAGAGCCTTCGTCGGAAGCAATTGTTTGGGCAAAAGTGGAAGCTGATCCTGGTAGCCACCAATTCTATTTAATGGAGCCAATAAATAGGAGAGACTTCATGGTGGAAAAGACCTTAGTGAAACCAAAGAACAACCTGGTGCCTGTAAGGATTCTAAATTCAAAGCCATTCATTGTTAAGGTGAAAAAGAGGGAAATAGTGGGGAAATATGTACCCGTTGAGGCCATATCGATCACAACGGAAACAAATCGTGCAACACCGGTCGCAACAGTTCAGAGCATAAAAATCAATAACAAAATTCTCAGCCTTTGATCTTGATCAAGAGCAGCGAATCCTGGCAGAAAAACTATTAGGAGAATACGCTGATATATTTTCTACACAGGACGGAGAATATGGGCCTACGCAATTTGTTCAACACAAGATTGATACCGGAGACCCCCGACTAATCCGTAAACCTGCAAGGCGCCTTCCATTGGTAAAACAGACAGAAGTTGCCGAAATGGTGTCAAAGATGAAAGCTGATAGACTGATTGAAGAATCGCAGAGTACGTGGGCATCTCCAGTGGTCCTAGTGAAGAAGAAAGACGACAGCACGAGGCTTTGTGCAGACTACCAACGTCTCAACGATGTAACTAGGACAGCTACCCACTTCCGAGAATCGATGACAGTTTGAATACACTTTCTGGAGTGAAATGGTTTTTAACTCTTGACTTGAAGAGCGGATACTAGCGATAAATCGAACGGATCTTGCTAAAAACCGCTTTCACTACAGGAAGCGGTCTCTGGCAGTTTACAGTGATGCCGTTTGGACTAATGGAACTAACATTGCAAGGACTCACGTGGAAGACTTGCCTAGTAGGTAAGTCATTCGAGACATTGGAGGAGCATCGAGAAAACCTAAGTGTTGGGAGAAGTGTTTGAGAAGCTGCGAAGTGCTCATTTGAAGCTGAACCCAGAAAAGTGTACCTTGTTCCGTCCGAAAGTGAAATATCTGGGTCACATTATATCAGCGGAAGGAGTAAGGACGGATCCTGATAAAATCGAAGCCTACTCCCAAAGATAAACACCAACTGAGAAACTTCTTGGAACTTGCCGTGTACTATAGGAGGTTCGTAAAGGATTTTGCTGGTATTGCCAAGAACCTGCATCAACTATCGGAAAAAGGCCGACAGTACAGGTGGTTTGTAGATTGTGAGAAAGCATTTCAAGAACACAAGCGACATCTGTGCAATGCCCCTGTCTTAATATACCCCAAACCCGGAAAAATGTTCATCGTTGACGCAGACGCTATCAATGTTGGAGTCGGAGCTGTGATCTCCCAAGTTCATGATGGTCAAGAGAAAGTGGTGGCATATTACAGCAAGGTACTCTCTAAACCTAGCTACAAAGCATTTCCATAAGTACCTCTATGGACAAAAGTTCGTTCTTCGGACAGACCACGCAGCTCTGAAATGTCTACTTCAATTTAAGAACCCTGTAGACCAAGTTGCGAGATGGATCGAGCAGTTGCAGGGCTACGACTTTGAAGTGCAACACCGCAAGGGGAAACTCCACTCAAATGCTTATGCTCTCTCTCGTCGACCGTGTGGAGATAAATGCGAACACTGCATCGGACCGTAGCCCAACTCTGAAAGCATATTGGTCACAGTGGGACTCGCTCTGTGTGCAAGATGGTTTGCTGAACTGCAAATGGAACAACATCTCATATGCAGCTAATCGTGTCGCGATCCAGAGTCACCCAAGTACTCCATGAAATACATGACGGAATCTCAGGAGGCAATTTGGGAATAAATAAGACGTTGAAAAAGGTAAGGGAATGTTTCTATTGGCTAAATGCTAAACAAGATGTCGAGAATTGGTGCAAAAAATGCATAAAGTGTGCGGCTACCGAGGCCCCAAAGTAAAGCCACAGGGACGAATGCAACAATACAATATCGAAGCACCATTCGAACGATTAGCCATTGACATCGCTGGGCCATTTTGCGAAGCTTTTAAAGGCAACCGATTCACCCTCGTCATCATGGATTACTTCAGTAAGTGGCCGTAATTGATAGTGAAGAACTGGGCGAACAGATTTGGGATCCCAATGGAGCTACACTCCGATCAAGGGCGAAACTTTGAATCAAGTCTTCCAGGAATAGTGCCAATATCTGGTAATAAGGTTGTTGTCTCAGGTTGTCAGCAACTGCCAGCGGTACTGGCCTACCGAAACGCGGTCCATAGCTCAACAGGACACACACCATTCGAGATGGGTTTAAACACTGGAAATTATAGCACTCTAGAGACGATAAAATTTGTCGTTGTCAGCTCTACTCTACAGACACATTTTAGATGAGGGATTTATAATATGGGATCTAACGAAATTGGGATATTAAGGTCCGGTTTTGAGATCGAAATTTCAGAAAAAATTGCTAGTGGGGGCATATGCAGAGGAGTCGGGTATTTCAGTGAGAGGTTGGAGTTAATATCAAAGAGACGCATTGATGCGGGGGATTGGAGGACTGATGAGGTTGGTTTGGGATGTGGGTGGAATGGGCGATTAGGCAATATGTGGGTTTTAAGTATCCGATTAGAGTCAAGCTTGGAACGGGAGTTAGAAACGGGTTTTAGTATCTTATTGCTAGATTTAGTCAGGTTTGGGACGGGTTTCGATATCTTAACTTTATTTTGCTTCTTGGTCAAATTTTCCAACCATTTACAGTCACGCATCTTTCAAAGATTGATATGGTTGCTGGCTGAAATATGGACTAACCATTCATATTTAGCCGGAGGATGGAGTTTGAAGCTGCGCTCGCTTCTGTGGTAATATGTTATAAGCAAATTGCAGTAGCTAATGGTGATGCCATATATCTTTTCAGAGATAGAGAGGTGCCTTGATAAGAAGCGTAGTAACCAATTGATTCTTTGAAGCAAGCTTGTCAAGTTGGAAGGTTGCTATTCAGAAGGTGTCCAAGTTAAACCAAACAACAAATCAAACTCCTCAAACGAGATTTCAAGAATAGAATTTTGTAAAATACAGAAAGCTCCTATAAGTAGAGGGATTAACATAGATCTAAAACTGAGTTTTGTGAAGTGTTATATTTGGTCGGCTTTTGAAATGCCAACGTACGAATAAAGAATTTTTAAGACGTGTTATAGGGAAATAGATCTTTGTAATGAGAAACAACAAATATCAACTTCTCCAACTAATGCTACAAGAAAGGATCGAAAGAAGAAGCGTTGAAGTACAAAGGTTGACAATGTTATCAAAGCTTTAAACTAACTTGCGACATTTCTGCCATAATAATTACAAAAAAGCATTAAATTTGTTATTTAATTTCGTTACTAGCAAACCTGTGTATTGTTTTAATCAAAATGTTGGAAGCTTAGAGAAAAGTTTCGATTTGTTAATTAGCAATTTAAATGCATTTAAATATCAAACTTGCCAGAAAATATTTTGGTACCCGAAATTTGAATTTATTCCTGTGAGGTCAATAATTATATTTCGGAGTAAAGGTGTTATGTTCAAAAAGTAAGGCGACTTTATATTTAAAAAAAAAAAAAAATATTTTTTTATTCATCGATATTAAGGTTGTCAAAATAATCCCCCTCAAATTGTGCCAATGCTTTTTCCAATACTCGAAGCACTTTTTGATGCTGCCTTTAGCTCGTCTAGCGATGCCATTTTTATTTCCTCAATAGTTGCAAATCTCTTCATAGGTTTCTTCAGTTTTGGAAATAGGATAAATGGGCAAATCCCGTGAATAAAAAACTGAGACATGATTGTAGGTTTTTTTTTTTTTTTTTTTTTTTTTTTTGGGTTTGTAATTTAATTCGTGCGGTTTATGTAAGAAAAACATGTACAATAGTATTATTCAAAGTATTGCCCATCTGAAGCTATGACTTTTTCCCATCTTTCTGGCAATTTGTGGATCCCATCTCAAAAGAACGGCGCCAGCTTGGCAGCCAAGAATGAATCAAGCCAATTTTTGATATTCTGCTCTGATGTGAACCGTATTTCAGTGAAGGCGTTCTGCATCGACCGGAACAAATGGTAGTCAGAAGGGGCAAGGTCTGGGCTATAAGGCGGGTTTGGTAAGACTTCCCATCCACTGTTTTCCAAATAGTTCTTAACCGGCCGAGCATTGCCTTCGTGCCATGGATATATCATATCATCATCATATCATAATGGATCCATTTTTCATTACCAGTAACAATCCGATGCAAAAATGACTTCCTTTTGTGGCGTTCCAGCATTATTTCGGACATGCAAAATCGCCTTTCGACGTCTCTCGGTTTAAGTTCATGTGGAACCCAATTTCCTTGCTTTTGAATATATCCAGCTGCTTTTAAACGTTTTGAAATGGCTACTTGAGTGTTGGGCCACAATCTTCATAGAGTAATACTTCCAGTTCTTTATCTTCAAACTTTTTTGGCTGCCCAGGACGTTCATCGTCTTCCGAGCCAAAATCACCACTTTTAAATCATGCAAACCACTTTTGGAACGTTCGCTCAGCTAGCAGCAGTTTTCTTCATATTAAAGTAATGAAGAAGAACTTCCCGCAAAAACACTTTTTCAGGCACAAAGTTCGACATATTTGAGTGAAAAAAAATTATTGTTGTTTACGCTTCAAATGAATGACATATACTGAAACGACGTACAATGACAGTAGCTTTCCAACGCATGTTTCAATGGAATAATACAAGTTACGCCATCTTTTAGTTATAGACCCATACCAAAAACCTTTCACAAGCAACGATAAATGAGTAGGTGCGTTATCGTGATGCAAAAGCAATGATGTATTTTCCCATAATTCCGGAGATTTATTTCGTGCATAACTTCAAAGTTATACTTCTTATTGACTATACGACCTTGAGGTAAAGACTCCTGATGCATCACGCCACGGCAATCGAAAAGCAAGTGATGAAAATTTTGACATTTGATCGAGCATGGTGTGCTTTTTTCCCGTTCCACCTTTCCACGTCATAACCATAGACCCATGATTCCTCACCAGTTATGATCCTTTTGAGCAAGTCACGATCATCATTGACGACATTCAAGAGCTCGCTGACACACGTCTCATGCCCAAAATATTCGAAAAAATTGCATGACAAGAGTCGACCGATATGCGAACACCTTTCTATGTGTGCTATATACTTGAAAATGTAAAACATATGTTCGGAACATGTGTACAAACACAGCAAAAACAATCAATAATCGAATGCATGCCGCTCGCGAAATTTCAAAGATCACCTTACCTTTTGAACACACCTCATAAATTGTATCCTTATACCAATAATTCATATTCAACATTTGTTGAAATGTATAAATTAAACTAACAGCTAATTCCGATCTACCTTAACGAATTTAATTTAATTCTTGTTTAATGAAAAAGCTCCAAATCTAGTCGTTGTAAGTGACTTTAAATTAAACATATTAAGCTAGAATGCATGATTAATAATTATTATCTTCCACTTAATACATAATACGAATTACCATTTTTAATACCATAAATGAGACCACATGTTGAATTGCTTGTACGAGCCTTAATTGTGTATTCAGCCGCTTCGGCAAAATACAGGCAAATTTATGTGGAGGTATAAATTTCAGTCTTCTAAAGGGTGATTTTTTTGAGTTGGGTTTTTCATTGTTCTATTTTTGACAGCTCATACATGCTCAGTTAATACTACCATTTCATCATGAAAAGGCTTAAATTTAAACAAAGCTTTTAAATTATTGAATTTTATTATCAAAATTTGTGCTTAGTAAAAAACGTTTTTCAAGCACTCTAACCATTTTACGGTCATCATATCGAAAGCAATAAAACCATAGTGACCAATTTCACAGCAATTTGCCGCTATCGGACATCAAGCCACCTACCTGTATGCATAAACTAGAGAAAAATATTTTTGCTGTATCCGCCAGTGATTTGTTCAATCGTCACCGTTCGTGGCAATTGGGATTGTGTTACTCGACTACGTGGAAGATTATATGCAAAAATCTTGGTCTGTAACCTTATAGAATACAGCTCGTATAAGAACTGACGCAGAACGAAGTGCCACAGCGTCGAATTTTCATTGAGTGGGCCTTAGAAAAACTGGAGGAAGATCCGCTTTTTTATCGAAAAATTCTCTTCCGATACGAAGCTCATTTCTAGTTGAATGAGTATATTAAGGGGTATTCTGGTTTAGAAACACAAATTTTAGGGTTTTTTTTTAATTGTAATAAAAAAAATAGGCAAAAATATTTTTTCTAATGTATTTTTGCTAAATATTTATTTATAAATTAAGAATATACAAAACAATTTAAAAAAAAAAAAAACCAATTTCAAAAAACAGTAAAGTGGTGGGTTGAAAAAAAACGATGCGTCCTTATTGAGACGATTTCAACCCTTCTATTCTATTATTAATTAGTAAGATGTTATAATATTCACTACCTTAGAAAAAAAAAATTTTTTTCACAATATAGCGACTGTTTAAAAAAAAACACATTTTTTAATTTTTAATTTTTTAAAAATAGAAAAAAAAAAATAAACAAAAGTTTGGTTCGTGTTAGAGCGGTATTTAAAGAAAGTCTGTACCAAGAAAGTCGTTCAATGATTTTTTTTTTGCCAAAATGCACGATATAAACCCGGTCGACATAGGGTTCCAGCAAGACGCGCTACAAGCCACATAGCATGCAAATCGATGGATCAATTGAGTTCGGTGATGAGATAAATAACTAGAAATGCTTTTCCGTTTATGAAAACTGAAGTGGCTAACAACTTCTTAATTTCGTCATAAATACGTTTTTTTTCCTAGAAATTTCTGTACATTCTTTTTCAAATGTAATTTTTAAGGGTCTGCAATATCTGTTGGAAACTGGCCGCATAATTCGCGGCCTATTTAGTGCCATAGAGAAAACGAAGTGGGGCAATGAAAATCATGAATACAACAGAATATATGGCTTTAAAACCACTGTAGCTGTTCATAAACTGGACATCAGTGAAGACCAGACAGCACCAGTAGCTCATCGATCCAAGGACCAGAGGGCACTTTGTCAAAAGTTCCAATTCAAAATATTTTTAACGACTATTCTGACACTCCTTTAGCAGACTTTAGTCAGTTCAGTTGAAATTTTAATAAATTATTTTAACAAATACAATATTGGTGACAAAATAAAGACAATAAAACTGGTGACCCCGAAAAAAAATCAAATTAATTAATATATATCAAACACTTACCCCTGGGAATGACCGGGAATCTCTCGGATCCAACTCCCCACCAAACTCTCCAAGATATTAAACACATCTTCCACACCCACTAATTCAAGACGAGGACATTCCGGAAATAGCTCCGTTAAGAAACATTCGTATGCCAGCTTTCTGAAAAGTCAACCCCTCATTGTGGCTCACCCAAGTAGAAGCTCAATTTCACAACAGAGTCCGATCAGACATCAACCGATTCAATTGTGTCATCGCAGCATTTCACCCAGAAGTTTTAAATGAGGTCGCGGACTTGGTCCAAAAAGCCTTTTAAAAAGATAAGTATCAAATATTTAAAAATTAACTAATTTCTAGATTTTCGGAATCAAAAAAGCGCCAACTGAACAATTTGATGATTGGTTGATAACAAGCCACATCCGCGGCATTCTATCAGCAAACATAGAAATAACTAAATTAGATGTGCTTGCGGAAATAGCGGACCGGATTGTTAAGAACACATCCCCAACAAACCATAGAAGCGATTCTCGCATCCCTTACAACTCTAATTCAATCTTTGACAACAGGGCGCAACAACAACAGCAAGCCCCGGTCTCGTTCTAGATCAACCAGCCGATCACAACTCAGTACGTCTACTCACGAGGCGCAGTCCAAAATTGAAACAACGCAAAAAAATGCAGCCTGCCTTGCAACTTCTCATCCAATTTTGCGCAGTCAAACCGAAACAGCTATTGTCTGCTAAGGCGGTTAGCAATAGCTGTCACAACTTTGAGAAATACCGCCTATTTGTGTTTGATAAAAACACAAATCAAAAATTTCTAATAGACTCTGGATCCACAATTTCTGTTTTTCTTCCAAAAACCCTCGAAAGTTCACCACAGCAAATCATCCTTTTTGCCTGTTACAACTCCTGTCTCAACATATATGATGAAAAAACATCTTACTTTAAATCTTGGTTTTTTTTAATAATTCCGCGCGCGCACCAAGGGGATATGAATACCCTTTTACTGGCTTTTCACCAGGGCGCGGGCGGATAGTGTAGTAGTTTTGAAACTCAGGTGTTAGGTTTCGATATTTTTTCCAGAGGTGGTTGTCGTACTGGAGCCAGTGCATCCTCAACAAGTGGGTCTTAGTACGTGCTAGTTGTTAGTTCGTTACATTTCGCAAATCCAGCAACCATTCCAACATCAGTGTTATGCCTTCATATCAGAGTTGACGCCGACGGGGTTTACATATAACTCATTCAAATTCCATGAAAGGACTTTTTCAGATAATTACCTCGCACGGGATTCGAACCTGCGACCCACTGCTTGAAGAGTCTTTAAATATACCACTACACCACGGCCACCCCACCCCTTACTTTAAATCTTGGTTTCCGATGTCCCATCAAATGGCCTTTCACTATCGCCGATGTTAAGGTGGCCATAATCGGAACGGATCTCACGGCACACTATGGTCTAGTTATCGATCTCAAGTCTAGACGAATAATAAATTCAACAACTTCCCTAACAGTTCCTGGTCATGTGCATTCAAAATCAGTATACGGTCTATCAACCGTAAGTAGTCTTCATCCATTTAGTGACATGCTTAAAAAGTTAATTTCACCAACCACAACGTCCCAATCACCTTCAAGTCTCAGCTCCACGTATCACTTCATAATTATCTCAGGTCAACCTCAAGTAAGCAAAAGCGGACATCCACTTTCTAAAAGAAAAGAGAATCTATCGTCCTTCTAGTCGTTAGCCATACCTTTGCACGTGGTGGAGAAAAAAAATGGCTGTTGGCGTTGCTTCGGAGACTACCGTCGACTAAATACCCAAACACAAGCTGACTGGTACCCGATTCCCCACATCATGAATTTCACGGAGATCCTGAACTAAACAAAATTACTTCACAACACTCGACCTGGACAAGGCTTATTATCAAATCAATATGGCTCCTGAAGACATCCAAAAGACAACCGTAACAACACCATTCGGACTATTTGAATTCATCTTCATACCGTTTGGCTTTAAAAACGCGACACAAACGTTCAAGAGGCATGTCGATTTGGTACTTCGTGGACTTGACTTTGTTTTTTTCTGGATGGTATGGTGATTTTTTAAGCGTTTGGTTTATAAAAAAAAAAAAAATAAAAAAAAAAAAATAATAATAATAATAATGCAAAAGTGTACATTTTTGAGTTGATTGTATGTTAAGTATGTTGAGATTATTTCATGAAAATGTTTGATTTGACATATTCTCATAAAAAATAGACTAAAGGCGTTAAAACGCGCGATTCAGACAGCCAATAAACTGGTCCAAGAGGTGAGATAAATTGCTCTCCGAACTCAATTGATCCATCGATTTGCGTGCTGTCGATGTCGATGTCGTTTTAGCTCGGGTTTAGCTCGTGCATTTTGGAAAAAAAAAATTCTAACTCATTGAACGAAAGCGGACGAAATTTACAGTAACGTTGTTCCCACAGTCATCTTAAAAAAATACGGGCCAGTAATTCCGCCGGATCATAGACCGCACAGAACAATACATTTTCCGGGTGCATTGGCAGCTCTTATATTGCCTGAGTTTGCTCATCGAACCAAATACGATAGTGAATTTTAATTAAAGGGGTATTATGGTCCAGCATTTTCAAAAAATCGATTTTTTTTTTTTGCATATTTTCAAAGTATATAGTATATATTTTAAGCTTTCTTAAAATCTTTAAACACGTTTTTCTCGAAACTATTTTTTTCAAATTTATTGATACGACATCTCAAGTTCTGATACACCGATTTACTTGTAATTTGGTACACACTTTATTTAAATACCGCTCTAACACCAACCAAACTTTTGGTTAATTTTTTTTTTTACTATTTTTAAAAAATTAAAAACTAAAAAAATGAATTTTTTTTTAAACAGTCGCCATATTGTTAAAAAAAATTATTTTTTTTTAAACTTAACGTTTTGGACAATTTCCCTATAAACAGATATTCAACTGATACATAAAGTAATGGGAATTAAATTTTTTTAAATTATAACACATCTTTATGCAGCTTTGGGTTTTTTATAAACGTCAAAAATAGGTAACCATTCTTTTACAGTTATAGAAAGCACAATAGACACTAGATAGAAAAATATTTTTTTTTGCTTGAGAAAGCTTGGAATACAATTAGTTTCATCTATTTTTCAAAATGAGTGCAAAAAAAAACGTTCTTTTCAATTTGATGCTTTTTGCGTTATTTGCACCTCATTATGAGGAATGGGCATATTTGTTTACAAGATAATAATTATTTGTAGATAATTAATCAAAAAATTAGTAATTTTGCACAGAAGAACACAAGAAATCATTAATTATAGAGAAAAATCAGTCCGCGAAATACATACGTTATCACTCTGACTAAATCGCTGCGACTAATGCATTTAGAAGCGTCTCATTGAGTAAATGATTTTATTCATTTAGTTTATTTTTATCATACTTGGAAATTCACTATCCAAAAAAAAAAAAAAAAAATATAAATAATAATAATAAGGAATTCCTCTTTTAGGAATTATTTTTTTTCCTTATTTAATGCAAGGTTCTGTTGCTTTCCGCCCATTGTGCGACGCGAAAACCTGATTTGCTGAATTGTATGTATAGCGTGGTGAGGTTTGATTTTCAATAGGCTTTTTTTTTACAGTAACGCGTAACTCCTATCAAACTGCTTTCGTAATTTTTGTTCAGTATCGTTTGGCAAGTCATTATGGAAAGACTTACACCACAACACCGTCTCAAAATTGTTCAGCTGTATTACGAAAATAAGCGTTCTGTGAGTAATATTTTTCGTGCAATTCGGGGAACTTACGGTGCGCTATTGCCTATACCATTCGCAAATTTGAGTCCCAGTTTACAGACTATAGCAGCTGTAGCTGAAAGTGTACGCGAAAACCGTGACAAATCGGTTCGTCGTCATTCTCAGCAACTTGGCTTGGTGTATTCGACAACTTGACTTATTTTACGTGAAGTTCTCGGACTACAAGCATACAATATTCAACTTGTGCAAAAATTGAAGCCAGGCGACTTGAATTTGCGTTATATTTTCAGTGAATGGGCTCTGGAAAAACTCAATGAAAATCCGGTGTTTTATCATACCCTTGGACTATTTTCTCTGAGGATATGTAAAGTCTCAGGTCTTCAGGAATAAGTCAGCTTTGTCGCTTTGGAAGCCAACATTACGAGATACCAATCGCTATGCTCGAACGAGTCGCCCAAAATTGGATCTTCCGAATGGACCACCTCAACGTAGTTGTGGACAACATTTACATGATATCATGATGATTTGGAAGTCAACATTACGAGATACCAATCGCTATGCTCAAACGAGTCGCCAAAAATTGGATCTTTCGAATGGACCACCTCAACGTAGTTGTGGACAACATTTACATGATATCACTTTCAAGAAGCAAACGCCATGAATTGTTCTTTTAACCGATAACAAAAATTTTAAGTTCACTTTTAAATTCATGTCTTTTATTTTACATTATAAATCATTCATCGTGAATACTTTTCCTATTTTTTACTTAAACCACGTAATCACTTCTTTAATTCACACTTCAAATGCAACTGATGAACTAACTTCCATATTTTGGAGTATTGATAAAACTCTCTACTATCTATTGATACTCTCCTAACCCCTTCCAAGAATATTCTGTACCATCCAGCGTTCGATACAAATTTCCATCTTGCTAGAAAATTCGATTCTATTCTTTATTTACCATTGGTTGAATGATATGGAAATATAGATGACGCTACTCACATTTAAGTGTGCTCCAAACTAAACTCCAAACTCCTTCCCTAAACTTGTTCGTCTTGAACATTTTCGTCATTAATTGTTTTGTTAAAATGGCACATTCTATCCAAATGGACCATATTCAATTTTCCTCGATACCCACGCTGGATCCGGTAGACAACGTCATTAATACGGGTTATCACCTTGCATGGTACTTCCCAATCCCGCTGCAATTTTGGTGAATTTCCTTTCTTACGCCGAGGATTCGTTGAAGCCGAAAGATTTCGCATTACTGGTCTTCATGCGGTTGCTCGCTATATTTATCTTTTCTCGGCTGTTTTCATGCAATTTCGTCGTAGTCGATTTTTGATTCAAAGTTTCGCCCTTGATCGGAGTGTAGCTCCATTGGGATCCCAAATCTGTCCACCCAGTTCTTCACTATCTCTTCTGCTACGGTTTTAGCCTCTTGATTTGGGATGGCAAACACTTCCGGCCACTTACTGAAGTAATCCACGGCGACGAAGGTGAATCGGTTGCCTTTAAAAGTTTCGGAAAACGACCCAGCGATGTCAATGGCTAATCGTTCGAATGGTGCTCCGACATTGTATTGTTGCATTCGTCCCTGTGGCTTTACTTGGTAGCCGCATACCGTATGCACTTTTTGCACCAATTCTCGACATCTTGCTTAGCACTTAGCCAAAAGAAACATTCCCTTACCTTTTCCAACGTCTTTTCTGTCATGTATTTCCTGGAGTACTTGGGTGACTCTGGATCGCGGCACGATTAGCTGCATATGAGATGTTGTTATATTTGCATTTCGGCAAACCATCTTGCACACAGAGCGAGTCCCACTCTGCCCAGTATGCTTTCAGAGTTGGGCTACGGTCCGATACTTCCTGCAAGATTGGTCTTTCCCCGTGTTCCTTCCATGCCAATATTGGTTCGATGTCATTATCTGCCTGTTGGGAGGAATGAATTTCATCTGTACTTCAACCCTCTATAGCCTCGGTCCTGATCATGCGGATAGCGGCCTTAGTCGCATTTATCTCCACGCGGTCGACGAGAGAGAGCATCAGCATTTGAGTGGACTGGAGTTGCACTTCAAAGTCGTACCCTTGCAACTGCTCGATCCACCTCGCAACTTGGTCTACAGGGTTCTTAAATTGAAGTAGACATTTCAGAGCTGCGTGGTCTGTCCGAAGAACGAACTTTTGTCCATAGAGGTACTTATGGAAATGCTTTGTAGATAGGTTTAGAGAGTACATTGCTGTAATATGCGACCACTTTCTCTTGACCATCATGAACTTGGGAAATCACAGCTCCGACCCCAACATTGCTAGCGTCTGCGTCAACGATGAACATTTTTCCGGATTTGGGGTATCTTAAGACAGGGGCATACAGACCACCTGTACTGTCGGCCTTTTTCCGATAGTTGATGCAGGTTCTTGGCAATACCAGCAAAATCCATTACGAACCTCCTATAGTACGCGGCAAGTTCCAAGAAGTTTCTCAGTTGGTGTTTATCTTTGGGAGTAGGATTTGATTTTATCAGGATCCGTCCTCACTCCTTTCGCTAATATAATGTGACCCAGATATTTCACTTTCGGACGAAATAAGGCACACTTTTCTGGGTTCAGCTTCAAATGAGCACTTCGCAGCTTCTCAAACACTTCTTTTAGATTTTCTCGATGCTCCTCCAATGTCTCGAATGACTTACCTACTAGGCAAGTCTTCCACGTGACTCCTTGCATTGTTCGTTCCATTAGTCCAAACGGCATCACTCTAAACTGCCAAAGGCTGCTTCCTGTAGTGAAAGCGGTATTTGGCATGATCCGTTCAATTTATCGCTATTATCCGCTCTTCAAGTCAAGAGTTAAAAACCATTTCGCTCCAGAAAGTGTATCCAAAGTGTCATCGATTCTCGGAAGTGGGTAGCTGTCCTAGTTACATCGTTGAGGCGTCGGTAGTCTACACAAAACATCGTGCTGCCGTCTTTCTTCTTCACTAGGACTACTGGAGATGCCCACGTACTCTGCGATTCTTCAATCAGTCTCTCAGCTTTCATATTTGACACCATTTCGGTATGGCCTCAACGGGTACATATTTCCCCACTATTTCCCTCTTTTTCACCTTAACAATGAATGGCTTTGGATTTAGAATCCTTACAGGGACCAGGTTGTTCTTTGGTTCCACTAAGGTCTTTTCCACCAGTAAGTCTCTCCTATTTATTGGCTATCCTATCAAATAGGATTGGTGGCTACCAGGATCAGCTTCCACTTTTGCCCAAACAATTGCTTCCGACGAAGGCTCTACAATTTTATTTCTGCAGATAACGACTTTTAAGACTAAAGTACTGGCGTTCCCGTTTGTGTCCGAAAGTCCACAGCTAGTCCATGTTCCCTTATGAAGTCTGTACCAATGATACAATCGTCGTATATGTCAGCCATCAGAAAACCGTGAGACAAGGCCAGGCTTTCATAGCATCCTTTTGCTAGCGAGATCCTGGGGCCGTCGATTCTTGCTACCAACTTCTGCCCCACGAAGTTGATGCTAAAGCATTTCCCGACTGATGGCTTCGGAAAGATTGACCGGCTTATTGATAGGCTTTTCTGCCAGTTTCTTCCTCTATTTGCTTGTTACTACAGTAAGGGCAGCCTTTTGTCGCACCGGTTCTTTACATTGCCTTTGAAAATGTCCAGTTATTTTTGCAGTTCCAGCAGCGCAATCTTCGTCTATCCCGTGGAGTATCTCCTTCCTCGGCACTAATTCTTACGCAGGACCATTCAACAGATGCTACTTCCCTGACAAAATGTGTTCCCTTGGAAGCCTGATTGGCTGCTTCCATCGCCAGAGCCAAGGCAAAAATTACTGGGATGCTTAGCTTTGAATCCGCAATTCTTCTGATGAATGCGTCCTTTGCCATTTCATCGATAATTTCCTGGCCAGCGGTGGGGTATAGCAAATGTGCCAGTCTACTCATGTCTGCTTGGAGCTGCTGAAGTGTTTCTCCTCGTTGCTGCATTCGGCTTTGCAATTGGACCTTGTTAACCTCCAGCATGTGGCTATCCCCAAACCGTTTCCCGATAGCCTGTACTAAAGCCACATAATCTTTATGATTTTGGATGTCTATCGTTTGCAACAATTCTGCTGTTGGATCGTTCAAGGCCATTGTTAGGACAAAGCACTTCTTCTCATTGTCCGAGTCGTTCGCCCAGGCAGCCATTTCAAACTGTTAAGGTTAAAGAATATTCTTGAAGTTTCTGTTTCCGCACGGTGTCAAACTCTTTTGCCAGTTGCTCAAATTTGCTGTCCATTTGTTCATCATTCTTCAAATTTTTCATCAATTTCTTCGAACTTTTGTTGTAGAACGTTCTTTTGTTCTTCCAGTTTTTGTTCTGTACTATTCTTTTTTTTTGTTCAATGCTGTTATTTTGTTCGTCAAAATTTTTCTTTTGTGCGAGGCTGTTCTTCTGTTCGTTTAGATTTTTCTTATGTTCGTCGAATTTGTTCTTCAGATTTTGTTCGAGACTATTCTTTTGTTCGTCCATTTTCAACAGGAGAAATTGCATCATCGCCATGTCGTTGCCAGTACTCTTTTGATCTTTCTCGTCGACTTCAAAAGAGTATGTATCCGGATCATGTACCTCGTTGTTCAAAGCTTTCTGAAGTCACCTTTTCTTCCACTGGCGCTGAGGTTTCTCTTGTTCAAATCGGATTTGATTTCGACGAGAGTCAATTACAACATTTTTCGACCCATTACCCATTTCCAAACAATCACAAAACTTTTTTTTTTTTTTACACACAATAAGTCCTATCCCACTTCTGACACCAATGTAAAATATTTGTGTGGATACAAATGATAGAACTCATTACTTCCAAAACAATGTCTTAAGAGATTATTTGTGAATTAGAATTCACAATTTAATCGTTTATGTTAACCTTTTCACTTTTATTTATCTTTTGCTTAAACCACTTAATTCTGTCTTAATTCACACTTTAAATTCAAATGATGAACTAAACTGCATACCTTGGGGATGCTGATATTTCTACTCCAATGACATATTTCGAGAAGAATCTGCGTCATCCAGTATTCCATACATTTTTCAATTTGTTCAATATTGGTTGATGCTTCTGCTATCGGAGTCTTCCGCTATGGGAGAATAGATGACGCTGATCACATTCAAATAGATGTCACAATATTTTTAAACATGAAATACAGGCGCTTATTGTGGTTATCGATCGTTGATCTGAATAAAACTAATTTTTTAAAAAATTCACTTTGGTTTCGTACGGAGGATGACACTACCATTTTGTTAAGGAACATTACCTATACTCTAGATATTACAAAAACGATGGGATAAGAGGATGTATTAATGACTGGTTTGCATTTTCCTCGAACCCCACGTTGGATACGGCAGACAACGTCATTAATTTGGGTTATCACCTTGTATAGACCTTCCCAATCCTGTTGCAATTTGTGATTTTCCTTTCTGACGCAGAAGATTATACAGCCACACCAGAACTTTTAAGTTGAAGCCGTACCTTTGATGTCGTACCTAGTCCTCATGCGGTTGATGGCTAGCTTCATTTTTTCTCAAGTGTTTTCATGCAATTTACGAACCTTGCTGCGCAAGTCATTCACGTAGTCAGCCACTTGGCAACCGAACTGTTTGACCAAATAAGACCTCGGATGGTATATGCCCTATTGAAAGCGGTCCACAGTTTCGGTAGGCCATTAGGAGTGGTATGTGTTAATCCCAGTCCCGCTGGCAGTTGCTGATGACCTTAAATAGATGCTCATTCAAGGTCCGATTGAATCGCTCGATCATTTCATCAGATTGAGAGTGTAGTATCGTTGCCCTTTTCTGAAAGACTTTTGATTCAAAGTTTCGCCCTTTGAATTGAATTGAATTTATATTTGTTCAAAAAGATTGACATTCACATTGTATTATCTGCAAAACCAGGGTGCTTGTCTGCAGAAGATTGGTCCTTAAAATTAATTACATTACATTATGTTGAGTTCAAAATACAAATTCATTACACGTATATATAAAAAAAAAATGGGTTTATCGTTTATACATTTGAATTCAAGAACATTTTCTTAACATTTTTTAAAAAAATTGGTTTCGGAAGGTTGTTTAAATTTGTTGTAAGCCCGTTAAATATTGCCGGAACAGCAACTGCATACTTTCTACGTCCATATTCGTTCCAGAATCTTGGGACCAAAAACTTATTTTGTTGTCGTCTACGTGTGTTAACTGCTTGTTGGGTTGGTAGCTTATAGATGTTATCATCTTTGAATGTTGATAGTATGTCCATCTTATACAATTGTTCTATTGTGAGGAATTGTCTTATGTCATTACCATGATTTCGTTCTGACTTCTTAACTATTTTTTGTATGCTGGCATGCCTCTGGAGCTGCTGCGTGTTGCCCCATGCTAGGATGCCGCATTAGGCTATAATAGCATTGTTGAAGAACATCTGCTGGACATCGATAGCTAAGATGGAAAAGAGCGGCAGCGGATCCCCTGAGTTTTTTTATTAGTGCCTCAACATGATAGCTCCACTTAAAATTTAGTCGACGGTGACCCCTAAATATTTGTATGTAGATACATTATACAGGTTCGTCGAGCAGTTGTCATCAGCTCGAAGAAGTTGATGACTGTCAACCTTATGTAGGCAATCATAACCATGCATTTTTATTAAGATTTTAAGATTTTGTGTTTAAGGATGTGCAGAGGACGTATGTGCATTACTTTAGTTTTTTTTTGCATTTATGATCAGGCCGTTGTCGTGACACCATGTTGTGACTTTATCAAACTCCTTCTGCAAGATTTTTTCAGCTGCTTCAACGTCCTTGTGGTTAACGAAAATTGCCTTGTCGTCTGCGTGTGCGTAAACTGTGCTTTTGTTAAGAGCTGCAAGCATATCGTTCATTTATATAATAAAGATTAACGGTCCTAATTTGGATCCTTGTGGAACTCCATACTTTGAAGTTTTTTCTTTGCTTAGGCTTTGTTTAATTTTTACTTTATATTTGCGGTTTTTTAGGTAGTCCTCAAACCATGACAAAAGTGGTCCTCTTATGCCCGTTTTTTCCATCTATTTTAGAATATTTTTATGGTACAGCGTATCAATGGCTTTCTTAAAATCGATAAAAAGTACTATGGTGCTATGGTTTTTTTCTTCATTTTTTCTTGATACGAGTGCAGCTCATTGGGGCCCCAAATCCGCTCACCCAGTTAATGAATATTTCTTCTGCTACGGTCTTAACCTATTGATTTGCGATAGCAAACACTTCCGGCCACTTACTAAACTAATCCATGACCATAAGGGTATTATCGGTTGACATTATAGATTTCGACCCAGCAAAGTCAGTGGCAAATCATTCGAATTGTGCTACGACATTGTATGGTTGCTTTACTTTTAGGCCCTTCGTAGCCGTACACCTTATGTACTTTTGGACCAATTTTCGACATTTTGTTTAGCGCTTAGCCAATAGAAACGTTCCCTTACCTTTTCCAAGTTCATGTTTATACCCATTCCGTCATGTATTTCATGGAGTACTTGGCTGATTCTGGACCGTGGCACGATTAGCTGCATACGAAATGTTGTTCCAACTGCACTTTCTCATTTTCTCTTCGGCAAACCATCTCGCATACAAATCGAGTTCTACTGTGCCCAGTATGCCCTCAGAGTTTGGCTTCGGACAGATATTTGCTGCCATCTTGGTCTTTCTTCGTGTTCTTTTCAGGCCAGTATGGGTTCAATGTCATTATTTGCCTGTTAGGGGAACGGATTTCGTTTGTACTCCACCCTCTATTGGCTAAGTCCTGATCATTTGGATAGTGGCCTGTCCTTTCGCTTCTTTACGATTGCAGTGTTCCCATTTAGCTCCGTACGGTTGATAAAAAAAGAGCATCAGAGTTTGAGTGGAATTTTCCCTTGCGGTGTTGCATTTCAAAGTCGTAGCCCTGTAACTGTTCGATTTATCTCGCAACTTGGCCTTTAGGGTTATTAAATTTCAGAACTGCATGATCTGTCCGAAGAATGAATTTTTGTCCGTAGAGGAAATGCAGGCAGTTTTTTACGTGAGCAATTTTCGTTCCATAAGTCGCTTGAAGTTTGCCGAAGCGTTGTACAGTTTAAACAGCATCACTGTAAACTGCCAAAGATCGCTTCTTGTAGTGAAGACAGTTTTCTCACGATCCTTACGAATTATCTCTACCTGCCAGTAACCGCTCTTCAAGTCGAGAGTTGAAAAACATTTCGATCCAGAAGGTATATCCAAAGTGTCATTCGATTCTCGGAAGTGGGTAGCTGTTGTTTTAAGTGACATCGTTGAGACGTCAATAATCTGCACAAAACCTCGTGCTGCCGTCTTTCTCCTTTAAGACAACCACTGGAGATGCCCACGGACTCTGCAATTCTTCAATTAGTCTCTCAACTTTCATCTTGAGACACTATTTCGGCAACTTCTGTTTGCTTTGTCCATGGAGGACGTCTTGTCAGTTGAGGGATTGGTCTGGCGATTCCTGTGTCAATGTTGGGTTGAACAAATTTCGCATATCTATATTACCCGTCTTGTTTAGCAAATATATTATCGTATTCACCGATTAGTTTATCTACCGGATATGCCGCTCTTGATCAAAATAACATAGGCTGAGGATTTTTATTTTGACTTTCATACTCTGGTGTTGCACGACATGTTTCCGTCGTAGTCGATATAAGTGCTCATATACGTTTGGTGCTCATTTTCCCATTATTTCTCCCACTTTCACCTTTACACTGAATGTATTTGGATTTAGAGTCCTTACAGAAACCATGTTGTCCTTTGGTTCCACTAAGGTGTTTCCCACCACGATATCTTTTCACTAGAAAAACAGGTGGATTTTTATACAGACTTCACCATATCCCTTAGCCGTTTCTCCCGTAGCTGTTCTCAAACTGTAACTGCTGGTGTTATGCAACTAGAATGTCTGCACGAGATCCCTCCTGATGATTAAAGACGTGGCACCGGTGTCTATTGTTGCCATATATTTTTTCCTTCCTACTACTTCCGTTAGAAGCCTTTCATTGCAGGACCGTGGAAGATGGTCCTGGGGCCTAGTACTCCCGCTACCAACTTTTGCCCCACATAGTTGGTGCTTAAGCATTTCCCTACTGATGGCATCGGGAAGGTTGACCGGTGTTTCATTTTGTGACGGCAGCCTTTTTGTCACACCGGTTCTTAACACTGCCTTTGAAGATTTCTATCCCTTGTAGTATGTCATTCCTCGGCACCAAGTCTTATTCAATAGCATTTAACAGATGCTACTTCCCTGACGAAATGTGTTCCTTGGAAGCCTGATTGGCTGCTTCCATGGTAAGAACGAAGGCAAGAGCTTTATGAAGGGTTCTTTTCCAGGCCATTTTTACTGCTGACTGTAGCTTCAAATTTACAGTACCCTTGATAAATGCGTCTTTTACCATTTTGTCGATAATTTCCTGTCCTGCGGTGGGGTATAGCAAAAGTGCTTGGACCTGCTGCAGTGTTCCTCCTCGTTGCTGCATTCGGCTTTGCAATTGAACCTTGCAAACCTTCTGCATGTGGCTAACCCCTAACCGTTTCTGGATAGCCTGTTTTGAAGCCACATAATCCTTACAGTACCCTTGATAAATGCGTCTTTTACCATTTTGTCGATAATTTCCTGTCCTGCGGTGGGGTATAGCAAATGTGCTTGGACCTGCTGCAGTGTTCCTCCTCGTTGCTGCATTCGGCTTTGCAATTGAACCTTGCAAACCTTCTGCATGTGGCTAACCCCTAACCGTTTCTGGATAGCCTGTTTTGAAGCCACATGAAGCTTTTCAATGTCTATTATTTGCAACAATTCTGCTGCAGGACCGTGCAAGGCTATTGTTAGGGCAAAGCACATTTCCTAATTATCCCAGTTGTGCGCACAACCAGCCATTTCAAACTGCTTTTTATAAGTATATCATGAGGTCGAAACTTATTTCACCTTAAAGAACATTTTCTGAGTTTCTGTTTTCGCACTGTGTCAAACTTTTTTGCCAGTTACTCAACTTTGCTGTCTATTTGTTCGAAGTTTTCGTCGATTTCTTCGAACTTTCGCTTTAGAATATTCTTTAGTACTTCCAGATTTCTCTGTGTGTCTATCTTTTGTTCGAGGCTATTCTTCTGTTCATGTAGATTTTACTTTTGTTCAATACTGTTCTTCTGTGCGTCTAGATTTTTCTTTTTTTCGTCCAGAATTGCATCATCGCCGCCGTGTCATTGGAATTTACCTGTTCAAGGCATCCTGAAGTCGGAGCACCAAGTTAGTAATTCCTCCGCAGGCGCTAAGGTTTCTTTTGTTCAACTCGGAAGTGAGTTAGACGAGGGTCAACTGCAATAGCTTTCTACCGATTATAGAATCAGAAAACACTTTTTTAGTCATATCCCATGTTTGTCACTAATGTGAAATACTATATTTATGTGACTACGAAGGATATAACTTCGTTACAACTCAGAATTCAATCGCTTATTATAATCTTTTACTTCTCTTTATCATTTACTTAAACTACCTAATCACTGTCTTAATTCACTCTTCAAATTACACTTAAGAACTAACTTGCAAATTTTGGGATGCTGATATTTATTTTCTCCTGACCTCTTTCGAAAATATTCTGTACCATCCAGCGTTCGATATAAATTTCCATTTTGCTAGTCAATTCGATTCCATTCTCCATTCACCATTACTGAAATATAGATGACGCTATTCACATTGAAATGGATATCACAGTTATGCAATTGACGGGTTAAGTGACTTACCACATAACAAAATTATATTGTATGAAGCTTCTATGATTAAACAAATCAAAGGGAAAATTATATTATATGAAAAATATAAAGAGTAGGAAAATAAAAGGTAAGTTTGGTCGTTGCAACGTTGTCTATCAGCATAGCGTATCCAATACCAAGGTTTTGATTCTGGTTGAGTTCGTGATGCAATCCCCTTTATATTCGGAGAAACTGTCTTCGTAAAAAAAAAAAAAACATTAAACTTTTGCCAGACGGTGTAGTTGTGTCAAAGATAGAAGTCTTTTATCAGATTTTAAATTGTCTTAAACAGATGATGTTGGCGCCAAGTTAGGGGCTGGCGAGTATACCCTTAAGCTCGTTTGCATGGTGGCTGAACGTACCTGTCCATCTTTACTGGTCAAGACCTGGATTGCCTTCCTTTGGGCAATGAACCTCGAGAGTTAGCTGGATCCACTATAATAACAATATCGCCTTCGCTGATAGGCTTCGTCGGCTCAAACCACTTTTTCCTTCGACATTAGTTGGACACATACTCGTTAAGCCACCTTTTCCAAAACACATTACCATACTGCTCACTTAACAGGAAATCTCTTCTTAGTGCCTTTCCATCACCTGCCAATTCGCCAAAGCTCTTTACCCCATTCGACGACCCAAGTAAGAAGTGATTCGGTGTCAGTGTCTCTCCTGCTTCCCCATCTACCGGAATGTATGTTAGAGGTCTTCCGCCATCATGCTCAGCAACAACTCATCCTTTGGGTTGCGACTAGGATTACTTCTTGCCAGGGCTTGCTTTACCGAGCAGATTAGACGCTCCCAATTCCCCCAATATGGGAGGTATAATTTTCCAATTTATACCTTTGTTGAAGCACTCTTTCGATATTTTGCCCATCTCTATTAAATTTACAGTATTTTGCAACTCCTGGTTTGCTCCTTTGAAATTTGTGCCATTATCACTCCATATTTGTAAAGGTGTGCCTCTCCTTGAGCAAAATCGTTTAATTGCCAAAATGCACCAGTCGCTAGACAAACTGGCTATCTCGATGTGAATAGCCTTTATCGAGAGACAAGTGAATAAAAACACACCAATGCTTTTCAGAGTGCCTCCCCTATGTAACTAACATTGGCCCAAAATAGTCCAAACCCATGTAGGAGAAAGCTCTAGTAAATGCTTGCAAACTTGCTCTTTTTAACGCATTTCGCATGCCTACTATATGTATAATATACTTGTCGTAATTCATTTATCACCGTCTCGCTAAATTTCTGCTAATATTTTTGGTGAAAGTTTCGAAGGAGGAGCGCGGTTATGTGATGTCTGTTTGGCAAGACAATTGTAGTCGACACATGCATGCAAGCGTTGATCCGTCCCCTTAAACGAATAAAGTGCTCATGGTCCATGTGTGGACAAAGCTCAAATAGTGAACTCGACTTTTCCAGGCACAATCCTGCGGATGGGTTCGTTAGGCTGGCTTTTAATGTGTACTATTCATCTAGATATGCTTCTCGTTGTATACATAGATAGCTCTCCGCCCGCCTAAGATATTTCATTAGTTTGTTCGCCTTTTTACAGATCCTCTGTCGACGAATCATTTCAATGAAGGAGAAACGAAGTTAGTCTACTACTTATTCAATCTCAAAAAAAATTCGTTCATCAAGAATATAACGTCTTCTTCAGTATATTGTATAATTTCTTGTGCTGTGATGGCCACTCTTGTTGATGCAAGAACTGTGGCCCGATAAAACAGTGACAGCTGTTAGATTTATGTTAGGGATCGATCTTGTGGCATCGTCGGCCACATTTTTCATGATGGAAACCCATTTCCATTCAGAGGGATTTCTTTTTTCCAATATCTCACCGATCCTGAAGGCTACATATTGTCTAAGTTTTTTGTGAAAATTCCTTATCCAACATAGCATCGTTTGAGAGTCGGACCAAAATGTGCGACTGTTGATTGTTATTGAATGACCCTTGCATATCAACTTTGCCATTCTCACTCCCAGGACAGCTGCTTTTAGTTCCATTCTTGGTAAAGATATTGGTTTTAGCGGAGCCACTTTAGTCTTTTCACAAACTAGCGTGCATTGCTTTTCGGATCCTGTCTTCACTTGATGATGACTCTGGCATCAACAACATGGAGTTCGACGTAATGTTCTTTGTTAAAAAGCAAACCATTCAGACATAATCTTCTTATCCTTAGCTTCTTTTTCTTTAATACTAACTTCAACCACTGGCACTATTGATCGGCTTGTTCATCATGTAGCTTTTCGTCCCATGTGATGCCTGTACGCAATATATCCTGGAGCAATATTTTTGAGGATACGAGAACCGAAGCGAGAAATCCAAGTGGATCGAAAAAGCTCATAAGTGCTTTCAACACTTGCCTTTTTGTAGGTGAAAACTGCATTTTTTTCTTCATCGAGAACACTAGGCTGGTCAAGAAACAAAGTCATCCGTCGATGGTGATCACCACAGACCTAAGACTTTTTCAGATAAACCAAGAAGCTTATTGTTATGCAGCGTTTCTTCATTGCTTGATCTTGTGGATAACTGTTTAAGAACGGCAGAAGAATTGCTTGGAAAATTTCTGATTGTGAAACCTGCCTGCTCATGAATGTATTTTACCTTTTTACTTGTTTTCGTGGGTTCTGTCTCCGAATCGAAGCTGTAGAGGTAGTCTTCGACGTAATGATTTTCTATAATAGCCTTGACTGCTCGCGGATATTTCGAAGTCGATTGCTTTCTTATTTTTGGCGAACTGGGCCCAATACGGAGAGCTTGTTGAACCAAACGTCAGAACTTGCATCAGATAATCTTCTATTTCTCCAGTGGTTTGGTTCCTCCACAGAAATCGGTGCGCATGTTGTTCTTTCTCATGTATGATCGCCTGATGTAACATTTCTTTAATGTTCCCACACACGGCGATTTCTTTTGGCAAAATTGAAACAGTACTGACGCAAGTAACGGGATATTATCTGGCCCAGTTAAAAGCAGGGAGTTAAGCGAGACTCCGGTGACTTCAACAGCTGTGACCCAGACCATTCGTACTTTAAATGGTTTGCTCGAATGGGTGACTGGAAATATTTGACTACGTACTCTCCAATCTGTTTATTCATTGTGTTTATTCTCCCGTTAAAGCCTTCGCTCTAAGCACTATAGGCTTTGCAGGGCCGTCGATCTACTATTAGGTAGAGTTATTTCACGGCCTTTTCACAGCAATGGAACTGAAAATCGTTTTGTTGCAATTCGTCTGCTAGCTTTTCCTCAGGGTAACATTAGATCCATCATCACATAGGGCATACGTTATTACTTCGTTGTGTCCATTACCAAGTGTACCGGTATAAAGTGAGCGTCAAGATACAAATGTCTCCATAGGGAACAGGCCTTAACTTTTTTTTTTGTTTGGTTGCTATGACACCTGTCAAACATATTTAGTAGACATCAAGTCATCGAGCAAACAACATCATATTTTTTCATCGTGTTAAAAATGTCGAATTTTGTACCAGAAAATGATGACTTGGGAAAACATTATTTTTTTGTTTTCATTTGAAGAAAAGTGCTGTAGTGTCACATTGAATGCTTCGTTGAGGCATGTGGTGATCATGCTCTATCAGAAGCAACATACAAAAGATGGTTTCAATGGTTCAGAGGTAACGATTTTGATGTGAGACATGAAGAAGGTGGAAGACGACTTACAGCGACTTACAGCTTAAATAAACCGTAATATAATCGTGTCTGAGGTGGGAGTTTTTTCACTAATTTTTGGAGTAGGCATGGATTTTCTAGATGTCAATGTATCCCATTGGATTCCATTGTAGCTGTAATGTTTTCAGATTTTGGTGATGGTTCGCTGCATATCTTTGAGACCACGGAGTAAATTATTGCCTCAGGTTGGCCATAGAGCTTCTTGAGAAAGATACAGCAACCTGGCTCTGACCGGTTCTAGTGCCCTTCCCTTAAGGCATTTTTGCAAATGTAACAGATCCTCGTTGTAAGAAAAACCGCACGATCTGGTCGAGTTCACAAAACTATTCATAAATAGCGGCCAATCCTCTACGTTTCCAGAAAAGCACGGTAAATCTCTTTGTATGACTAATCTGCTCGCCAGCTGTTGGTTGCATAAAATACCTTGATCGCTGCACGTTGAACTATCTTTGTTCCTATTACCGTAAAACCCTGTTGAATTGCAATTATTTTTCCCCTGTTGTTCTCTCGAATCGGTTACCTTTGTGAACGTTGCGGGTTGGAATCTGAGCCATTTTCTGTACAACTTCGAACATTTTTGTTTCGGTTGACAGCGTCCTGTGCCCGTGCTGGTTGACAGCGTTTGCGGTCTTACTTCATTTTCACTATTTTCTGATATCATTTCAATTAATTCGTACTTCTTTTTAGGTATTCTTCGTCTCTTTTCTCTTAGAGCTCTTTCGTCTTCCAATCGTTGCAGCTATATGGCCATTGGGATATTTTTAATTTCGGCGCTTGTCGATCTGATCTGATGGATGTAAAGCATTAGGGAATGAAGCTGTTCGAGGTTGACACTTTGGACAAAGCCAGTCGCAATTTTCAATTTCGCTGGTCACATTAAAACACCTGAAATGATGCCACCCGTCGCATTGGTTGCATTGCACCATATTGGCATCGCCGGGGATGGCGATTGGCATGATTTGCAACTAGATTCAGGCAGCAAGGCAGGTGGTGGCGTCGGCGAGGGTGATTGAGACTCATATGGTATTGTGTTAATGGACATGGCTTGAGTTTGGAATCGAATTGCAATATGGCGTCTTGTGCCCTTGAAGTAATTATTTTTGTAAATGGCAGCAGCATACAGTTACAGTTGAAAGGTATAAGAAAAAACGTTTATAATTTTCTTGCCGAACAAAATAAAACTTCTTTAACGTTTTAACAAAATATATTTTTTGTGTTATGGCGTTATAAACCTAAATTATACTGGGTATATATTTTAATTCGTGCGGTTTTTTTTTTAAATTTGAACGTTTATTTAAGAAAAACATGTACAACAGTATTATTCAAAGTATTGCCCATCTGAAGCTATGACTTTTTCCCATATTTCTGACAATTTGTGGATCCCATCCCAAAAGAACTGCGCCGGCTTGGTAGCCAAGAAAGAATCAAGCCAATTTTTGATATTCTGCTCTGATGTGAACCGTATTTCAGTGAGGGCGTTCTGCATCGACTGGAACAAATGGCAGTCAAAAGGGGCAAGGTCTGGGCTATAAGGCGGGTGGGGTAAGACTTCCCATCCACTGTTTTCCAAATAGTTCTTAACCGGAATAGCAACGTGGTGCCGAGCGTTGTCATGATAGAAAATTATTGCCTCGTGTCTGGTCGCATATTCCGGGCGTTTTTCGGCTACTGCTCTCTTCAAGCGGATTAATTATGTACGGTAGCGTTGTCCATTGATGGTGTCATCTGGTTTTAGCAGCTCATAATACAGCACACCCATCTGATCCAACCAAATACAGAGCATTACCTTCGCGTCATGGATATTCGGCTTTGCCGTTGATTTGGCTGGTTAGCCGGCTTTCACATATGATTTTTTCCGCTTGGGGTTGTCGTAATGGATCCATTTTTCATCACCAGTAACAATCCGATGCAAAAATGACTTCCTTTTGTGGCGTTCCAGCACCATTTCGGACATGCTAAAGCGCCTTTCGACGTCTCTCGGCTTGAGTTCATGTGTAACAAAATTTCCTTGCTTTTGAATATATCCAGCTGCTTGAACGTTTTGAAATGGCTGCTTGAGTGACACTCAAAGATTCTGCGACCTCTTCTTGTGTTTGGCAACAATCTTCATAGAGTAATGCTTCCACTTCTTCATCTTCAAACTTTTTTGGCTGCCCAGGACGTTCATCGTCTTCCAAGCCAAAATCACCACTTTTAAATGGTGCAAACCACTTTTGGCACGTTCGTTCAGCTAGCGCATGTTCACCATAAAGTTCCACCAAAATACGATGACTTTCGGCAAAAGTTTTCTTCATATTAAAGTAGTGAAGAACTCCCCGCAAAAACACTTTTTCAGGCACAAAGTTCGACATATTTGAGTGAAAAAAATTATTGTTGTTTACGCTTCAAATGAATGACATATACTGAAATGGCGTACAATGACAGTAGCTTTCCAACGCATGTTCCAATGGAATAATAACAATGGAATAATACAAGTTACGCCATCTCTTAGCAAACCGCGAATTAAGTTATAGACCCAATAGATAACATATAATAATTAAATGTAATAAATAACATAGTAACTTAATTCTTAATAATTGCAGACTAGATTTTTTTTTTCTTTGTGTTTGTCCGCCGGCTATTCGTTTGCGTTTGACGTTTTAGTTCAAGTTTCTTTATTTTATGTCTATCACTTTCGTTAAGTAAGGTACTGCCAGGTTAAGTTTCGTAACAGATGACAAACAGAAGAAGATCGTCGAGGGAAAAGTAGAAAAGGGGTTGGCTGAAAGCATAGTAAGACCGAGTTCTTCGGAATATGCTGGCCCAGTCGTATTAGCTAACAAAAAAAGATGGCACAAAAAAGCTATGTATTGACTATAGACGTCTTAGTAAAGAAATAGTAAGAGATCATAACCCTTTCCCATAATAGAGGATCAAACAGATGCAGCAAGTCTTTTGTATATTGAATTTGGAAAACGGTTTTTTTCATGTCCGTGTTTTCGAAGCATCAAGTACACGTCGTTTGTGAACCCCTCTTTTCAGGGGGAGTTTCTTCGGCTACTATTTGGACATCAATCGTATTTCCAAACCCTTGGTCTAGAAAAGGTATCTTCTCTTGTATATAAACGATGTGGTCATTGTTAGTGACAGTGATGCGGAATGCTATGGCAGACGAAAAGAAGACCTTACCTTAGCAGAGTGTTACGGATTGGATTGAAAACAAAATGGTCAACGTGTCGGTGTCGGTGCCAACAAAATAGCATTCGACGAGCTGAAAAAAGTTATAACATCAAAACCAGTCTTGAAGCTGTATGTCGAAGAGACAAAGACGGAACTGTATACAGACGCATCGAAATGGGGTTACAGGGGTGCTTCTTCAAAAATCTGATGGCAAATTCCATCCAGTGCACTTGTATAGTAAAAAAAGTGTCAATAGCATAGAAGCGATACATTAGTTACGTATGTGAGGTTCTCGCCATTATAAACGCTTTAAAAAACGCTGAGAGTTTACCTGCTAGATCTCCAGTGCAAGGTAGTCACGGATTGTAGGCATTTAAAGCAACAATGAAAAAATAAAAGAGATTTTACCGAGGATCGCAGGTAAATGGCATTCGCTTTACAAGACTACAATTTTAAGCTGGAACATAGACCCGACGGAAAAGAACGTAGAATAACTAAACCCCATTTGCCATAACGAGCTACCATTAGACACCTATCACGTCGACCATTTCGCACCTTTATTACCAAACATCAGGGATTACTCTTACATTTTCAGCATCGTCGAAGTGTATTCCCAGTTTGTTTGGATATACCCATGTCGATCGACATCTGTGGTAAAGATTACCAGCAAGCTTGAATCACAGAAAGCGGTATTGGGAAACCCATTGCGTATAATTTCGGACCGCAGTGCAGCAGTCACTTCCACCAACTTTAAGGACTATTGCGAGAAAGAAGGTATATCCAACATCTTCAAATTTTGACAGGAGTACCACGCGGAAACGGACAAGTCAGCGTATAAACGCGTCATCATCTCGTATCAATTTTCTACTAACGCTAAACTTTATCCCAAGTTCTTAGGTCGCTAGAGTTTCCAAGAACTCTCCAAACAAGAGGGTCCAAAAAAGAGCACAACAAGTGCAGACTTTATGAAGCCCTGGGCAGGGTCGATGATGATTGATAAATTTTTTTCAAGCAAGATGGATAACAACCTCAAGACGATACCTTTAAGATGTTCAACCGACGATGATACCTTTAAAATATTCAACCCAAGACGATATCTTTAAATGCTCAACCCAAGACAATATTTTTAAGATGTTCATTTTACCAGAGCTGGTAAAAAGTTCAGGAGGGCTGAATTTGTGGAATCACCCTATGCCCTTCCCAGGAATACACAATATTATGGGCTCAACTGGTGCCCACGCTAATAAAATTCACCAGAGTCTGGCGACCAAAAACAACTGCGTTTTGCAAAGGAGTTGAGCCTAATAACACGTTTTTCATTAACATATCTATTCGCTTTTATTCATTCAATAAAATTTCTCCGAACTCTATTATAATATCAAGTTTTAATTTTTGGAAAATCCCATATGTATGTATATATATATTAATTTGTGTAAATAATTTTTTTCTTTCTTTTAAACAAACACCGGACACAATATCAAGTTTTTTTATTTTATTTTATTTTATTTTTTTTTTATATAAGACCGCGCGCACCAACGGGATATGAATACCCTTTTACTGGCCTTTTCTCCAGGGCGCGGGCGGGTGGTGTAGTAGTTTGAAACTCAGGTGTATTAGGTTTCGATATTTTTCCCAGAGGTGGTTGTCAAACTGGACGGGACGAGTTTTACCAAGAATTATTGATAAACAAAACGTATTGGATCAACAGAACAACGCAGTCTCTTAAAGCTATAATAGTCATATGGCAAAACTCATTTATCCTCTGTCACAACAGTTTGTCTTAAATATATTAATATGTTCTAAATTATTTTTTGTTGGGTCCAGCAGACACAAGTGCTAAACACAAAGGTTTTCTCAGTGACCTATTTCATTTTGATAGCAACACTAGGTATTTCTTCCTTTAAAAAAAATGGTTCCTTTCGAATACTTCATATTTGTTTTCTTCGGATGTTGACAGTGTTGGTCTCGTGACGGAACATAAATAAGATGTTGTTTTGAAAAATAGAAACTCTACTCTTATCCTTATCATTATGGGCCCCAACCCAATTATTAAGCCCACATCCATCAACGACATACTATAATAATAAACTGGGGTAGAGCAGTACTGGTCTTATCGTAATGGTTTTCAGATTTAAACGCTACTAAAAGCTACCACAATTTGACCAATTATCAGCAGGCGGACATAAGGTCCTGTTGAGTGGAAAGATTTCCGGTAGTCTCCTCTAAATTCGGCTTCATGGGAGTCATAGCCCCCCGGACTTCGATCTTGCACTGACTTGAAAGAGGTATTACTTCTATTGGGAGTGTCATGGTAGCTGTTTAAACCTAAACCCGCAAAAATGGTTTTCCACAAAGTTTGTTGACCTGATGTAGAGTACTTGGTGCCGTACTGCAAGATCTGCCCCAAGAGTGGAGACTTTTGCCCTCAACACATGTTCCTACTTGGTATTACCGAAACACGTAAGCGCTGGTCAGGTGTTCACGAACAACACATGAGACGTACTGTCCTCATCATTATTTTCGCCGGATGATCCTCTGGCCCTTAGATTTTCATACTATTGCCATTATAACATCTAAGATGTCACAATTGTTGTTTTCTAACATACTACATAAGCATGTTGAATTGTGTTCAGTGTCTGTGCGTAAAAAATGTAAAAAATCAATCAAGATCCAGCCCTAGATATCAATCTGGTAAATAAGTTAATTGCAAAAAATAAACTAAGATTAAAATGTAAAAAGAACCCACAAAATAATCATCTTCGTAGGTGCTACAGCTAATCCTAAAAAACAATGGAAATAGTGAAATAATATAGGGTTTTCTAATAACGACTTGACAACTTTTTATTAAAATAAAAGGCAAACCATTTGCGATATTTCAAATACTTAATTATTGGCTTGAAGTACAATCAAAACATTTATGAATGGAACTCGACTTCGTTCATATAGCCACCGCGGGCACGTTTGCAGCGGTCAATTCGTTGGACCCAATTTTCAACGACTCGGCCACACATTTCTATTTCGCGTAACCGTCTTCTTTGAGGCATAATAATCACGACATTTCTTATTCTACAGAATTAGCCAATATCTTCAATATATATTTTACTAGTGTTGCTGATAAAACACTAGCTGATGCAGGGCTGAACTCCAGCTCTAGTCGACGTATAACTAAATGTTTTAACAGGGAAAGAGCAGAGACTCACAGCTTTTTTTATGAGTCAATTTCTTCATTCGAGGTGTATAAGACTATTATAGTATGTCGTTAAATAACTCAAAGTCGTTTTACCGCAATTCTTTTTCGAATACTTTTATAAAAGTTATCGCTTGAAATATTGTAGACATACTGGCACATATCTTTAATATATATATCTTTTGTGGAAAATTTCCTGATATGTTAAAAATTGCTGAAGTTATACCAATTTTCAAAAAAGGTGACAATAAGATACCAAATAATTTTAGACCAATTTCTCTTCTTCCAGTATTCCAAAAATTTTCGAAAAACTAAATAAAAAAGAGTTGTGTCTTATCTTGATACTACCTCTTTTTTTAGTCAGAGTCAGTACGTCTTCAGAGCTGTTAGATAAGGATGCTGAGGATGCTCTTCTTAGATACTGTAGCATGATACATGACAGCATCAAGAACAAGAATCTAACTGCCTCCCTTTTTATTGATATTACTAAAGCCTTTAATAGTGTTGATCATTCTATGTTGTTAAATAAATTAGATTAAGCTGGATTCAGAGGGTTTATACTTAAATGCTTTGAGTCTTATCTAACAGGAAACAAATGGTAAAATTAGGTGTCTCATTTAGTGAGTACTGTGATATCAAAATTGGTGTCCCTCAGGAATCCATACTGGGACCCATATTGTTCCGTATTGTCTTTATAAATTCAATTTTTACTCTAAATATGAAAAGTATACTTATCGGCTTCGCAGATGATATTGCCTGTTCATATTCTAGCAACTCTCTCCTGGATCTGGCGGCGGATATTAACCATGATTTAGAAGTACTAAGGTAGTGGTTCGGTTTGCACAAGTTAGTTATCAGCGATAAAACAAAAATCAAGCTCTTCGATATGTATGCTCGTAATTTACAACTGCCTGATTTCACTTTCCATAGTTCACACTGTTGTCACTTTCTGATAAGTTCTGACACTTGTTGTGAATCTAGATCTCTTACTTCTTTTGATACTACTAATGATTGCTCTATGAATTGTTTTGTTATTGGCAATGTACAGGTCTTTAAGTATCTGGGGATTGAAATTGGTAGCAAATTGAACTAGAGCGCTCATACCACTTCCTTAAGAAAGTACTTGCTAAAAACAACTAAAATATTATGCCACTTGAGATTATTTTGCGAAAGGAACTTCAAACTTACAATTTTTCATGACCTGGTCCATTCTAAACTACAGTATGGTCTGACTTGTTGGGGCGGCACATACAAAAACAAAATACAATCTTTGCTGGTAGTACAAAAATATTTGCTTAGAATTATCTGGAAAAAAAGGCGCCGAGAGCATAGTTTCCCACTCTTCCTCAACTCATTTATTCTGCCTCTTAAATATCTTTACTACTACAAATTTTTAAAAGTAATAGTAATCTTACATCTGCCCCCCCGAAATACTCAGCTCTTCCTAATCTATTATTCATCTGTGGCACCTCGTATCTTCAATAAATTACCCAATGAATGAAGGCGTTCTCTGAATATATTTTCGTTTAACAGAAAGGTCAATAAGTGGTTGTTTTACTATGACTTCAATGAGATAAATAATCTTTCCAGACTAATTGTTTAATTATTTAATAATTCTTTTTTACCTGAAAGTTCAATTAACCCCACCACAATATTACCTTGAAACATATCAATTGGTACTTAACTCGATACATTCGACACTAGTTTTCACTAACTAAAGAATGTATCTATTTATTAATTTTTTAATGAAAAACACTTATAATTTACTTTATATTTACAGATATTAATCAACTTGTTTTCCTATATTTGTATAAATCTTTTTTCAAGACTTGTAAATTTGTATGTATAGTGAATTGTATTATCTCGCTGAATGAATAAAATCTAAATTTAAAAGTCATCTGCAGCATTTTACATTGCTCTCCTTGATGGTAGTATTGCTGCAACTCCTAAGACTTAAGACACTTCACTTTCAAGTTTTTGTTTTTGTTTTTTCACCAGCATTAAGATTAACCCGTTCTTCTATCTGATTATTTTCTACTATAGGTATAGGTTCAAGTACATTGCACATGTAGAAGTGAATGCTTTTTACTACAATATTTGCAATGTAGTCAACCAACTACTGGTCTTTTCAGGTTCATTCCCTTATTAGAGTTGGTAACCAGTGGTGTACTTATGATCTTTCCTTTCTGCCTGTTCTTCCAAATCGTGGATGGGTAGAATATTACATGTAGTACTTATGGCCTGTATATGCGTGCTTGTGTAACCTGTGCATCTATTCACTTATAATTGAAAAATATTCCGTGAAATAGAGTGATTGGTTGCTTGACCTATGTGCTTACATTTAGTAAATAATTTAAAATAAGTTAAGGTGTAAATTTTGAAGGAGTAGCTTACTTACAAACCTTAAAAATTATTGTCAGCATTTCGAAAAATATTAGTATATATTGGTAAGTAAATTGGTAAGTAAACCCGAATAATATTTTTAGAATTTAAAATTATCCGTTAATAGACTTAAAAATGTGAAAAATTGTTCGCCGCATTCAACTGATTAGAAAGCTATTTTAGAGTTAAATAAGTTTGGATTATCTTATTAGCAAATTAATGAATTGCTCCAAAGAGAAAGTGTTTGATTTACATTGCAAATTGTATTGGAATTTAAGATAACGTGATGAGAAAGGAAAGACTGCGCTAAACTGCAGTTCAAGATGATAAAAAGAAGTGCAAGTTATAAATGAAATCGCCTCCCAAATATCAGTGTGGATTGTCAGAAGTCGTTTGACCGAAACTGAACTTCTTGGTCGTGTAACTCACAAGAAGAAAATGGTAACCAAGAAACGAAAGTTATATCAAATCATCAAAATTTTCTCTTATTAATATGGTGAGCTAAAATAGAATGGCCTGTAGAATGATTTTAAGGTTTATGAAAATATTTGATTAACATACTGATATATTTATTGTTAAATGAAGTACAAAAAATATAATATATTTGAATATATAATACATTACCGCATCAATTAAACCACAGTGACAACATATTTGTCTCAGACGAAGTAATAATGCAAGAATTTCATGAGATTTTATTTCTTTCCCTTCATTGTGCATTTTTGAGAGCTTCTGGTGCATTTTATTGTATGCTTCGTTTGTATGTTTTGTTTGTATAAATCTTGGCCGACGGACTGCACCATATCCAAAATCATTGCTCATTTCCGATCGCTGACACAAAAACTGTTTGAAAAGAGTTTTTGAATATGTCAGAATTTTTTGGTATACATTCATTTCTTCTTTATTCAAGATTACTTCAATAAGTTTACAATTACGCTCTGGTAAGCACATAAGGCTTTCTTTTTGTTGTAATTGCACTTTTGTTCTCCGAAGCATCAAGGATTTCATCAACGTATTCAAGCGTTGCTGTCCTCCAGTACTTTTATTATCAATCCATTTCTTCCAGTGACTTAAGTCATCGAAAGGCGAGCACTTAAGAAATTTAAGAAGAGCGTACACGTCCATTTCCTTGTTTTGAATTGGCGTTCCAGTAAGCACCCAACGATATACTCCTCTTAGTGCACATACTGCCTCAGATGACTGATTCTTATAGTTTCGAATGATGTGTGCCTCGTCCAATATAAGGCGGTTCCAATTTACTAAGAAAAGAGCACCTAACGTCTTCGCCTCGCGACTGACAATGTTGTATGTTGTTATGACAACGTCATACGTTGCTAAATGTCGAGATTTTGTGTCTCTATTATTTCCGTGATGTACACATACGCTAAGTTTGTGCCTGTTGACTTTATTTTCAATTTCGCACTCCCATTGCCTTAATAAGCTTGCTGGACAAATGACAAGAGTACCTCCATTATAATCTAAAATATGAACGAAAATAAGTCAAGTATAAAATTTCAAGTGTATAGCTAGTGTATAGTAGTAGCGTTTTACATATATTAACTATTGCAAATTTTCAAAGATGACAATTTTCTGTGTCACGAAAATTGTACAGCGGAGTAACTTATTTAATTTGTAGCAATACAAATTTATTATTGCCAAACAGTTTGATCGGTTATGTCACCGTACCCGATACTATTTAGTTATTAAAAAAAAAAGAACAAATTAAGAATTTCAGTGCGATTGAAAATTTAAAATGATGCAGTTCAGCTATCAAAATATTTAAAATTAATTTGCCAGATTATGTGTTTTTTGGTTTTCTATATAGGCTAAAAAAAAGTGTGCATCAAAAAAAGACCTATCGGCGCTAAATCATTTCATCTTCATAGTTTGGCAACACAACGTATGCCTAATGACATTTCTTATGTTTCCCTTTTGTTCATTTGTATACATTTGATTAAAATAATACAGGGATAAAATAGAAGCAGCTAAAAAGACGCAGGTATATTGAGATACAATAGAATACAAATGTCCGTTTAACAAACATTTTAATGATGGATGTAGTGTCATTTTTAATACTTTCGAAACAATCAAATGAAATAGTTTCGAAGCACAGTTTTTTTCGGGGCTAAGTACATAAGCCTGGATATTTATCCAGAATAAGTAATTCCATACATTCTTAGTTGTTATTGTATTTAACATGAAAATTTTTTTCTAAGGCTATATACGATATAGTATACGATATAGTACACCAAAACAAAAGGAGTCCTAACAATTTAGTTGGTTAAGTAGGAACCACACCGATGCTAAAAGAGTACGATAGAGATAGACAAGAGCTGATATTTGTGTTCAAAAAGTAAAATATTTACCATATCCCCTTTAAAGTTATTCTCCTCAGATTGTGCAAACGCTTTTTCAAAACCTCGAAGCACTTTTCATAAGCAAATTTTGGTATAGCCTTGAGCTTTTCACCGAAGTCCTTTTTATTTCTTCAATCGTTGCAAATCTCTGTCGTTTTATAGGTCTCTTCAGTTTTGGAAACAGGAAAAAGTAGCATGTAGCCAAATCCAGTTAATATGGTGGCTGAGGCATGATTGTCGTGTTGTTTTTGGCCAAAAAACATCTCACAAGCAACGATAAATTAGCAAGTGCATTATCGTGATGCAAAAACGTTTTTTCGTATTGCTCCTCGCAAACAGCGCATTATTTCAAGGTAATCTCCTTATTTACCGAACGACCTTGAAGTAAAAACTGATGCACTACGAAAAAAAAAAAACTGTGATCATAACTTTGAGATTTGATCGAACTTTGGGTGCTTTTTTCAGTCTTGGCTCTCCTGGGTGATTCCATTGGGGCGATTGGGGTTTGATTTCGACGTCATAACCATATAACCATATTACCATTTTGAGCAAGTCAGGATCATCATTGATGTCATTCAAGAGCTCCTAAGCGATGCTCAACTTCGCTGACACACGTCTTATCCGAAAAGAATTACATCACACGAGTCGACCGACATGCTAAAATCCTCAGCAACTTCTCTTATAGTAATTAGATCATTTAGAGTTCTTGGTTCCATTTTATACACAATATTTGATGCAATTTTTTTGCTCCATTTTTTATAATAATTGAAAATCGCAGAGTACGCCAAAACACGTCTAACCTTTCTATCTGTCAAAAACAAACTTAGTATGCTATATACCTGAAACTGTGAACAGGGACATGTGTACCATGCAAAAAAAGAAAAAAAATCTATAATCGAATGTACGTTGCCTGCGAAATTTCAACAGTCACTTTTTTTACTTTCTGAATACACCTCATATATAAGATTTTATTTCTCTTATAACCGCGTTGTTCAGTTTTGTTCAGATTTTCAGTGTTTAAAATAAAACTTCGTCATTATCAAATCCTACATTTATTGCTTCAAGTGTTAATTATCGATAGTGATTTATATACATGTATAAGAAGTAGATTTAACGCCGAAATATGTCGATTTTCCTTTTAATGCTTTGCTCTCTCCTTTCCGGCAGGGCAGTCACTCTCTTATCAAGCATTTTATCAAGAGAAAAGGAAATATTGGATGAAAAATTTATTTTTGAAAAGAAAACAATTGTGCCACACAAATGTTATACGAGAGTTGGAACCAATGGATTTCTGGAACTGCTTGAGAATGGATACGAATTGTTTCATTCGAGCAGTCTACCGCGAATTCTAGTATGTCCACTGAAAAACTATCGCAAAATAATGATAATAACATTGTGATTGATTCAATTTATGGATATTGCATTATTCAGTTTGTTTCGGTTTTTTATGCAATTACCAACTTATTAATGTGTAAAAACTTAAAAAAAAAAAATGTGACTTTTAATCAAGCAAGTCCACGAGGTTTAAGAATCAAAATTGCTGTCATATGTGAATGCGGTATTTCGTACATCAATTGCGGGCCTAAGATTAAAAATGCATTTGAAATAAATAGAGAGAGAGAGAGATAAAAAGATTCAGAGACAAATTTGACAGTTTCGGTATATGGTACCTGGAAAGAACGTGGTCATACTTCACGTTTTGGTGTAGTAATTCTGGCAGGCAAATATTGTAAAAAAAAAATCGTCGAGTCGTGTCTCACTCACTGTCAGAGTTATGTCTTTTGGGAAAATAAAAAAGACAGCGATCCTAAAATAAATGATTGCGACATAAAGCATAAAGAATCGGCTTCAAAAATAGAAGTCGACAGTGTAAAAGACATGTTTGGTCTCTCGATTAGTAAATACGCGGTGAAATATTCGCGGTATATTGGTGACGGTAATAATGCCACATATTATTAATACTTTATTAGATTTGAATCCATATGATATTCTTGTAGAAAAACTAGAGTGCTATCTACATGTTAAAAAAAGAATAGGATCAGAATGCCATAGTTTGAAAAAAGCCGATAAGAGCTTAGGAGGAAAAAGTAGAACCACGCTAAAATTAACTGTCAATTTAATTAATAAAATTCAAAAGTATTACGGCCTAGAGACCATAAAACATCAAGACAATGTGGATGTAATGTACTCGTATAAGGCAATCTGTGCAACATTTCATTATTTGAGTTCGACTGATAAGAATTCAAACCATGGATACTGTCCAGAAGGAGCAAGTTTGGTGCGTTTATCGACGCGCGGAAGCTTAGAGAATGATCTTGAAGAAGTTCGTTCGCTTGTGAACTTAAATAAAACGATTAGAAAATTACGGAAAAATGAAACAACTACTCCGGTTTAAATGCAACGCTATAATGTATATTTCTGTTAAAAAGTCTTCTGTTTTTTTAATGGAGTTTGACAATGACATATTTCTTTTATTTCCCGCATGATATATTTATAAGCAAACATGTTTATTTAAACAAATAATAACTAACAAATTTAGAGGTTTACATTTTAGGTGTTTATTTTTCACTCGAGTTGAATTAAATAAATTTAATCTGCAAAAAATTCCAGAACGATTATCTCTCACTTGATCCAAATGTTTAAAAAGCTCTGAAGCCAATATACGAGGATTTATCTTGACGTGATTTGCTTGATAGATGTAAGGGTAACAATACGCAGAATAATAACGAGAGCTACAATGGTTTACTTTGGCGAGTTGCTCCGAAACACCTCCATAGTGGTCCCAAATCTATTGAATTATCAAATTACTTCGCTACTTCAATATTCAATGACGGTTATGCATCTATTTTAAAAATATTAATTGTAATGTGATTGATAATTGAACCTGCAGCAAGAGAATATTTTGTTAGTAGAGATATAACAAGAAAATGAATAGCAGAGCATTGCCAACAGGCTGCCTTGAAAGAGGGCCGATCTTCTCGAAGAAAAGCTTCAACAGCCCAACATTCGCTTTTTGAAGAAGAGGAAGGTGAATTATATGGGCCCGGAATATCAGATAGCTCTAAGTATGATTTTTATCTACTTATAACAATGAAATCACAATCACTGTCTTTAAACGCGTTTTTATCGAAACTACATTTTTCAAATTTGCTAATTTGCTGCACTTGTCATTCAAAGACAATTCATTTGATCGCTTTTTTTTGTATTTTTTTTTTTAAACTTTTCCATTTTATTAAATTTCAATCATGGATCATTTTATAGCCAATACCTTCTAGTTTAATAATCTTTTTTGTTTAGTTTTGATTTCAGCCACGGTGAAGGCCGCAATCAATGCGACAGGGAAGATCTTTTTTTGTGACTTTAGAAATAGCGAATAACTCGCTGAAAACTTAATATTTATCCTTGAAAATGTCAGTTCATTAGTTACTATATGTATAAATGTATCCTCCAAATTTTAAAATATTTGATGCAGTAGTTTTCTTTAAAAAAAATTCCCAAAAATTATTTTTTTTTTTTTTTGGCGATCATACTAGTGTGCACCTTAATGGGCATTCTACGATTTTTAGCAAACAGAGCCAGTTACGAAGATTTAAAATATATAGCAATCGTATTTCTCCAACTATTGTCATCAACTACAATATAATAATTTTTTTCCACCAATACATATATAAGGCATAACCATATATAGTTCTACTACCTGATGATGTCATGTCATGAATGTCAGACGAATACTGAGCATAAAATTGTGGCAATTTGCAACATGAAGATGAAAACAGAAATTGTGGGATTACCCAAGGCAGCCTTCCAATTTGGTTCCATCGAAATCAATTGCCCTACACGCGAAGCAATTTTTCTGCTGGTTGCAAGTTGCCCTGTGTGTAGGCGTTTCAAAAGGGTAAAAGGGACTTTCTCGTGTAGGTAAAGCCAATTTTTTAGGTAAGAAAAAACGAATTATTTTTTTTAAGGAAATATAAGCAGATTTTTATAAAGTACAGTAAAACGAATGCAAAATAATTTGCATAGATAGTTTGTAGTTTTTAACCGAGATATTGAACCTTAATTCATAATATATTCATTCAATTCATAAATTGTTCTGAAATTTACATTCTTGAAAGAAATATTAGGTAACGAGCTAATCGAATCCTTCCAAGGTTTAATCCAAATCTCTACCTGAAATGTTTGCGAAACAAATTACATAAAACTATTAGGTAATATACCACTGTAATATCAGACGACCTCTGATATGATACAAGGTTTGATGAAAAAAATAAAAATAAAATTGTGTAGTCAATATTTGTAGTTTTTTCCTAAAATTGTAAGCAATTTTTTATTTAATATTTTACTTGTTTCAACAAATTAGGCCGTATTTGAAACTACTGATTTGAGATGAAATGACATGACTTTTTTTTTATTTGTAAATACTAGATACAGCTTTGAAAGTTGCAAAAAGTAAGGGGTAAATAATTTTTTTTTTTACAAACCATTAATTTTAGGACAACATGAAAGAACTTATAACTACGAGTTCAAGGATACCACATTGTTACCATACGCGCATAAATTTAAAAGATGTTATTTTCAATAGGAGTCAAAACTCAGTATATCGGAGGAGATACACTTCTAAAACATTTACAAACAAGGGTATGAGAAGAGTTGCAATCTAGTCATTTTGGAATATCCCGGATGAAATCATTGGCTAGAGATTATTGTTGGAAAAGTTCATAGTAAAATTCGATTTTTTTATTCAACAAAGCTGTATTCGAGGGCAATACAATGATTACAGCGATCATGCAATTTTTGCGACACTATTTTTATAGCACGATTTATCTTTCCTCAAAATAAGCGTCAGCTTCAGTGATTACTGAATTTTTTTCCAGTGAACCAGGTTTGCAAACTTAGACAACTCCGTAGTCTAATTCATGCAATTTTGCCATGCTCGATTGTGAACTCGAGCGACACCCACTTTGCACACAACTTTCGCATGTACAAATATTTATGCATAATATGTCCAACATGCTCTTTTGATATCTTCAGAGTTTCAGCTTCTAGATAAACTTCACTCTACGGTTATTCATAATTATTTTTTTAACTCTTCACGTTCACTGCGTGCGTTTTCGATGCTCATTTCGCCCCGAATAAATTTGGCAAACCACTCCTCAACGGTTGATTTTTCTGATGAAGAGTCCGAAAAATGCTTATCAAGCCAAGCTTTGCTTTCAAGTTTTTTTTTTTTTTGCTTTTTTCTCATAATAAAGCAATGTTTTATTAACACACGAAACTTTTTTTTGCATTTGTCCGACAACTGTCAAATTTATACACGTGTCGTTTGAAGGTTAGTTTGCCTTAATTCTAGTAAAACCATCATATGTTAGCCTACGAACTTTTCAGTCAACCTGTCAGATAAGGATATTGAACTTATTGTGAAACGCTATACGGATTGTCAGTTAGTTCAATCAAATCCAATTGGGAAACGATGGTATCCGATCCATATCATGGGAAATCAAAAACTTTCTTAAAATGAACGGGGGGTATGGCTGTCCCGTACCATTCATCAATTAATGGACAAGCAGTGCGAACGTTATAAAAAAGTTTTATTTAAAATTTTTTTATACCATTTCTTTGAAATGCTTTCTTATTATAGGTGCTTCAATTTAAGTAATTTGGGTGAGTACATTATTTGTTAATTAATTTGAACTGAAACTTCATTATTTAGTTAAAATGTTATTGTTTGAATTTTTATGGTATGTTGTGTAGTTTCTTTTTTTTTTGTTGGATTGGTCGTAAATATTCATAGATGAACATGCACGATACTAAGTTTGTGAATAATATGTTTAGCCGTGTGTATAAACATGCGTGTGTGTGAATGTGCTTTAGTCAGAGAATACGATGGGAAAAGTTCTCTCGCGCGCGCTCTCTCTCTCCCTATCTCTGTGTGTGTGTGTTTTTCTTTTCTTTGGTTACGCTGAAGGGATGTCCATAGGTACCATTGACCCGTCATATAGCTTATTATAAGCTGCGGGCTAGGTAGGTTAGCAGCACACTTTGCGAACCGCCTGCACTGGAATATCACATGTTCCACATCTTCTTCTTGGGTTTGATCCTGCGGGCAAGTCCGGATCCTCCATTATTTGATAGCATCCGTCCAATAGCTGCCTGCATTAACGATGCTTTTTTACACGAATATTCAACGTCCGCTTTAAAACAACGCATAACTCCTAGGCGATTCAATGTATTCTTCGATCTGATGATTGCACCGAAGATGATGCACGCAGTAGACGTCCAAAAGAGGCTGTTTCAGATGAAAACATCAAAAAAGTCCACAAAATGATTACGAATGACCGTAAAGTGAAGTTGATCGAGATAGCTGAGGCTCTGAAGATATCAAAAGAGCGTGTTGGATATATCATACACGAATATTTGGACATGCGAAAACTCTATTCAAAGTGGGTACCGCGTTTATTCACAGTCGGCCAAAAACAACAACGTGTTGATGATTCAGAGGAGTGTTTAAAGCTGTTCAACCGCAATAAAGCCGAATTTTTGCGTCGGTATGTGACAATGGATGAAACTTGCCTCCATCACTTCACACCAGAGTCAAGTCGGCAGTCAGCTGAGTGGCGAGCAGGCGACGAACCTCGTCCAAAACGACCAAAAACTCAAGAGTCGGCTGGCAAGGTTATGGCATCCGTGTTTTGGCATACACATGGAATAATTTTCATCGACTATCTCCAAAAGGGGCAGACTATCAACAGCGACTATTACATTGCGTTGTTCGAGTGTTTGAAGGACGAAATCGCAGAAAAACGGCCGCATTTGAAGAAAAAGAAAGTGCTGTTTCATCAAGACAATGCACCGTGTCACAAGTCAATGAAAACGATGGCAAAATTGAATGAATTCGGCTACGAATTGCTTCCCCACCCACCGTATTTACCAGATTTGGCCCCCAGTGACTATTTCTTGTTCGCAGACTTCAAAAGAATGCTCCATGCTCACAACAGATTTAAGCCCGATGAAGAAATAATCGCCGAAACAGAGTCATATTTTGAGGCTAAACCGAAATCGTACTACAAAACTGGTATCGAAAGATTGAAAATTTATTGATAATTTTTTGGTAACAGTGGCATTTTTATGACCGCAAGTGTATTATTTTATTGTAAATAATACTTTCCAGGACCTTTCCAAGTGTATTGACAAGACATAATGGCGATATGACGAAGGTTCTCCGAGTGGTTTGTTTCCTTTTGGTAGTAGAACCAAGTATTGGAGCGTCCATAAATCGGTGAAGACTCCCTCGTCAAGGCATTTTTGTATTGTTCTTATGAAAATGTCCGGTCTCTTTCTAGCTTCCGCTTTTATTGCCATGTTTGGAATTCCATCACGTTCAGGCGTTTTTTTTTTTTTTTTTTGTTGCTTATCTTCGGGCATGCTCCTTGTAGCTGGAGGGCGATCTATCCTCTGCTCCCTTTTGATAGTTGGGGGCTATAAAGCCTTATGGGGGAATAGATGTCCTACAATGGTTTGTAACAGTGCGGGGCAGGATATTTGCGGATAACAGTTGCCTTTAAGTCTCTTCATCACCACCTTATATGCTTTACCCAAGGGATCCAGGTCTGCTTCTGGCCATAAATCTTTAAAGCATTTTGTTTTGCTTTCTTTGATAGCTTTTTCAAGGTCATCTCTATAGATATAGATCTTCTAGGCATTGATTCATCGCATGCTGTGGTGATTAAATTCGTCAAGCCGCGCGTTTGGTTCTCTGCTCTACTGCTACTGGGTGCAGATTCCGTGCTTATTTCTCTTATTTCTTTATTTCTTCAAACGCCCCCTTGTCGAAGGACGTATCCTTCCCTAAGGCTCTGTAAGTTTGGGGAGCTTCCTGGACTTGTCCTTCCCGATAGTGAATATAATCGCCTGGTGCTCACTATGTGAGTAGTCTTCGCAAACTCTCCATTTTATCTTACGCAGAAGAGAGTTACTCATAAAGGTGATGTCTACGATGGACCCAAGGCCTACTTTGCGGAATTTTTTTTTTGTTTGTTCCCTTGTTTTCCAGGCCTATATCCAGTAAAGCGAATGTTTCAAGAGCTCGCCCTCCTGCATCCGTTAACCTACTCCCCCATTCTGTAGCCCATGCGTTAAAATCTCCCGCGATGACTATTGGGTGCTTTCCTTGGGCGTCAGTTTCGATGTCGTCGAGCAGCTTTATGTAGTCATTTTGTGTAAGACTGGGCGGTCCATTTATCTTGGTTGTTACAAAGTAGTCGTTCGGATCCCCGATTTTTTGCAGCGCATGTTTCGCTGATAAGGACGATGTCTACTCCTTTCTCCCTCGTCATTTGGGCCATCAAGTCCTGGGCGGCCGCGCAATGCATTATATTTATTTGGGCGAGCTTCATCATTTTTTGCTGGTTAGAGCTTTCTTGTACACCGGTCATTTTGTGCTTCCGGAAATGTGTGCGGTATTATCTGGTTTGTCATTCTTGCACCAGAAGCCACATGACCTTCTTCCCCGCACTTTTCGGCACTGGTTCGAACGATCGTGTTCGCTCTTGCAGTTACATGAAATGTGGCCAAATTCCAGACATTTGTAGCACTTCGTTAATAATGTGCGTACCCGAATGTGGCAATTTGACCATCCAATTCTGATCGTGCCGGTCTTTAGGATAATCTTTGCTATTTCGTGGCTATTTGCGTGGCGCCATAGGCGTAGGTTAAGTATGTCTGCCTCACATATTGTATTCATTTCAAACTTCGATTTGATGGCGATACAAATATCACTCTTTGTATTGATTTCGTCGATGTTAGTTATCTCCGCCATGGTTTTGTTTTTTAGGGGTTGATCCTCTGCATTTACACTAAGGGTTTCGCCTATTAAGCCCTTTAGAAGTTCGGTTTTGTTACGTTTCCTTCAGTTGGAAAAGTAGGTCGCCTTCTTGTGTCCTTCCGATCCTGGTTACAGACTCACCAAGGCTCTCAAGCTTTGGATCTACTTTCACTCTGCGGAGGATAGCGGAATAGGAAAGCTCCCCTTTTGCTGCGACAACAATTGCGTCTGGTCACAACTTCTTTTTTGGCAAAAATTGCTTCTTTGCCTTTGTTTTCTTTTTTCTGTTTTTCCACCTTCTTTCAGATGTTGTTAACTTCCAAGCTTTTAGCTTGCTGGTCGTTGACAGCATCGTTGGCCGTTTTGGGCTTCGCCGCGCTTTTCCCCAGTATGTCCTGGTTTTGTTGGGTTCCTTTTCCCGGGGGCATGGGTTCAAGCTGCTAAGCTGAAGGCTTCTGCAGCCGCTTAGAAATTGGCATCTCCGCGCTTGTCTCTGGTCTTCTTTTTGGCTGTGATACAGTTTTGAGCCATGGCGATGTTTGGGAAGCATTGTTTTTCCTAATGACCTAATTTACTTCGTCGTCGTGCGCTTCTATTGCCGAAAGTTCGTATAATGATTCGATGCTTTCGATAGCATCTTTTATCGGATGGTGGATTGAACGCCTCTTTCCGTCTTCAAGCATATCCACAAGGTTCGTGATCTGTTCTCCCAATTTTTGGAAAACAAACAGCTGGGTTGTTCTTTTTGGCTTGGAACCATCGTGAGTAAGGGACGATACTCCTATCTGTATTTTGGTCTGAGGCGTTTGTACTTCATTTACGGGCGACCTCTCAATTTTTGAACTCCTTTGGAAGGGGTTTACTTACTTCTCCATCTCTTCATCCTTACTTTTATTACTATTCATTTCTGTTGGGTCCCCAATCAAAGCCGTAGTCAATGTTCGGATGTGTAGTCACTGCGGGATCCCATGGTTATCTTTGTAAGCAATAAGGCCATGCAAGGGTTGACACAAGCCCTTATGAGGTCATGCGTTCAGAGCCAGATCAGTGCTAAGCAGGTTTTTACGGGACGGAGGCGCCTGCAGCATTAACCTGTAAGTCGTTTGAGACAGATTTAACTCTGCCTTACTATGATTACAGAATACTGAATCGGCCCATGGCTATCAAAACTAAACTCGTATTTTCCGGTATACCTAAGTTAAGACCTTGCGGAACTCGGTCTCCTCCAATAGGGTACATCGTGACGTTAACACATACGTTGTGGCGGGTATATCAAGATCTCGCCATTTTTCTTATTGTATCCCACGAAGCCACCTTGAAAGGTGGGCGTGGATAGCACTTACACAAAAGACAGTGCTTACTCGTCTTGTCACAAGAAAATCATTGAGTTTTTGAGACCTTTTAAATCCCTCCTTCTTTGTGCTACCATTTAGTTGCCTCATACGACAAGCACGGAAACATTGAGGCACTATTCCTAAACCCGGTGCTGCACGGGCTCGGGTATGTGTGTGTATGTGTGTATGTTTGTGGGTATTTATTTATTTATTTTTTTTTTTTTTTATTGCGCCAATGGATGTGGTAATCTTCTAAAGATGCGGTAGCCCGTGCCACCAACATGCACGATTCGCAACACCCGAATATTCGATGCCAGGAGTGCGCCTACGTACTAATCCACACCACTACGTACTTCAACCACTCTCCCCGCGAGACTGCCGTTAGGTATTACTTTGTGGGGCTGGTTAGCAGATCATGCTAGTCTTCTTGTATTTGCTTCTTCAGCTCTTCCAATTTTTTCTATTCTTCTTAGCTCGTTTTGCATAATTATCACAAATGTGCCGATTTCCATCCAATTTTCCTCCTTCCTCCATAGAGGAACCATATGGTCTATGAGTAGTATTGGAGTGGACAGATTAATTCTCCACTGCGAAAAACGCCGGCAATGAAATATGGCGTGCTCCGTTTCTTCCTCCTCGTTTGAGCATTCTGGGCACAAAGGGGAGCTATCGTGTCCGAATCGGTGCAAGTATTTGCGATAGCCGCCGTGACCAGATAGGAACTGCGTAAGGTGGTAGTTGTTATTTCCATTCTTTTATTCTTTTATTCTTGCAATTTCAACTGCATCTTGTCGCCCTGGGGTTCTTCTATTATAAATTCTCAACATCTCGTCCGCAAGAATGTCGATCGGAACCATTCCTTCTACCACGAAGGCTGCTTCATCCGAGATTGTTCGAAATCCACAAATCGCTCTTAATGCGCTGAGCCTGCATGCGGACAACAGTTTTCTCTTGTTTACTTTTATGGCGAGTGCCCCCGCCCAGACCGGAGCAGCGTATAAGAGGACTGAGCTGACTACTCTAGATAGGAGAATCCTCCTAGCATATCCAGGTCCATCAATGTTTGGTAGTATTCTAGAAAGTACTCCTTGCAGTAGTAAAACCTTGTTACTGGATTACTCTACATGTGCTTTGAACTGTAATCTGTTATCAAGTATTTCTCTCAGGTATTTGATTGATTCTTTCGATCGGATTATTTGATGTCCCAGCCGTATATTGGCGTATTCTACAATTCTTCTACTGGTAATTAAGACGGCTTCCGTTTTATGGTCCGGAAATTCTAGATCGGCGGATACTAGCCAGTCTTTGATGCGAATAACCGCTACATTTGTGGCTGACTCTATTTTCTTTATTTCTTTTGCCACCGTAACGACGGTAATATCGTCGGCAAATCCGATTACTTGAACTCCTCTCGCCAACATAAGCCTTATTACTCCGTCATATATAATGTTCCATAGGAGTGGACCGAGTACTGATCCTTGTGGAACCCCAGCTGAAACGCTGTAGTATTTCAACCATTCATCAGTTTCATACCTCAGTTTTCTGTTGGTAAATTAGTTTTCTACTATCCTCAGCAAGTAATATGGCGTATTCATATTGGCTAGTGATTTTCTGATGAACGCCCAGTTTGCCGAAATGAAGGCATTTTTGATGTCTAAAAAGTCAGCATTACACAGTATCTTTCTTTTTGTATCACTTCGACAGCAATGTCGACCACAATTTTAATTATGAGTTCATCCGCTGTGACTATTGGGATGTCCTCCGTGTTGGTCTCCCTAAGTATATGGTACATAGTAGATGTACTTCGGGGGAAAAGGTGTTCTACTATGGAGCTTAGGATTGCTGGACATGTTATTTGTGGCGACCTGCTGCCCTTTATCTTAGTCATGACGATCCTGTATGCTGTACCCCAAGGGTTTATGTCGGCTTCTTCAAAAAGTTTTTTAAAACATATTGTCTTGCTTTCCTTGATTGCCTTTTTTAGGTCGCGTCTTGCTATTTTAAAATCAATAAGTTGTTCTTTAAAGCGATCTCTTGCTCTAGATCTTTGGACTTTGCGTCGGGCTTTTAAGCACTTTGCTCTAAGCTTTTTTATTTCCTCATTCCACTAGTTACATGGTGTTCCTCCTCTAGTACCCGTTCTTCTGGGCCTGGTACTCGTTAATGGTCCAGCTTGGACGTGCATAGCAGCTGTAAAAATATATGCCATTTATTTTGGCCCGTGCAAAGCCCTCAGTAAGTCCACTTGAAAGGCATGCCTTCCACATATCCATATAGGAGCATGCTTTGTCCTATCGCAGATCCATATATTGCTGTCCAGAGTTCTATACGGTTCACTTATGAAAATACCGTCCGCTTTTTCTTCTCTAGCCGTTTGTGTCAGGATATCCTGTGCAATTCTACAGTGATTTAAGTTAATCTGTACTATCTTCATGTTTTCTTGTCGATGATGGTCTTCCTAAAAACCAGACACTTGGGTATGTATGTTTGCATGTGTGTGTGTGTGAGAGAGCGTTTGAATTAAAAATTAATGTTCAATGTGCGAATTCGAAAACTGACAGTTATTGAAGCACAGAAACTTGGACTCGGTGTTGCCAGTGTGTATTTGAGTAAAGTTTGGGTTTATACCTTTAGATTTCAATGGAGTGGAGACTGTATTTTGTCTTGTATTGTGTGATTTATTTAATCTGAATTGTCTGTTTTTGCTCATTGTTTTGTGATGTATATATTTAAAATATTTAAGATAGAGTGTATGTTTGAGCTAGCAATTTTGAGCTTAAAAATATTAAATGGAAGTTATTGATTATTGGTGAATGTTATTGGTTTATGTTAGAGTGCGATCTGACTGTTCAGGTTCATTGGTTGGTATAGTTTGCTTATTAGCCGTTTAAAGTCTCCTTGCTGCGTTCTTATTTTCACGGCTCGTGTAAGTGTGTCTTTCCAGGATGTCTCTTGAATAAGTCCTAAGCTCTTGGTAGCAAACGTTTGCCATTAAATAGGACCAAATCTCTTTCTTTGAGTTAATGTTGTGGTTTCAGCCATTTAGGTTGTTGTTGCAGCCTGGAGAGACACTTCTGTTGCCACCGCTTCCAAAATTTTTGCAGATTCCTTAGGATTGCCTTCCAACGATCCATTTTATCTGTACTCAGATCTAGTTTTGGAACGGTGAACATTGTCTTCTCGATTAGGGAAAAGTGCCGGAGTCAGTTAATTGGATCTTCTGATAAGGGACAAAAAAATCTGTAGTTCAAGCACGCCTCTATTTTTTTCTTGTGTCGCTAATACTTCAGCAATTTCCTTCCAATCATGAGAGTTATTTGCTTTGTTTTCAAAAAAAAAAAAAAATCTTAACACCAAAGAGGGTATTACCACTCTTACAATGCCGGAGCACGTGTTAAGTTTTTTGGAAAATTGGATAGAGAGAATAAGATGTTTAGGTTTTGTGGTTATTTCGCCATGGAGTGACATCCAACATTTAATGGGGTGACTAAATTATTAATGTAAATTAACTTGATATTGTATTTAGGCAACTATTTATCTTACGGGATTTAAGTTGCCTGAAAAGTCTTTCGGGCATGACTGGTATTTAATCCCGGACCGTACGATTCCGAAGTCAATACACTACCACTTGAGCCACGGCCACCCACTGTAATTTGCTTACGCGCTGTGTCAAGTTCCTTCAAACATAAGGGCCCAGAAGTCTGGCAGCTGCGATGTTTCTGCGTATTGGTTAGAAAACGGTTACAGTAACCAACTATTCTTACCAGTCGTAACATGTCTGATGATCGTTGTATCAGTTCGCTTATTGTATTTGATACGACTTTTAGGTTACTGGTATGCACCTTCGCTGAACTCTTTTTTGCTTCAGTGTTTACTCGTACATCCCAGGATGTGAAGAAATGAAGGCCCGTTCCACCACTTGCTTGAATTAAAGATACTGCTTGAGACCAAGTCGGCAATATCTAGTCCCGATGGTATGTATGTGGGATGCTAGAATCCCTAGGTCTGTGCAACTAATGTGCAGGATAATGTGGAACTCTTATGCTAATAAGTTAGTTGAAAAGTGGACGCAGATTACGACACTTCATTTTTAATTTCTTTGGCACGATCGTTTCTTTTTCTTTTGTAATTAATATATTATTATCGCACGTTGTTGTTCTTTTTGCATGTAAAACTTTTACATTGACTTTATTTCTTTTTATTTGTAATAAATATTGCAATTACTTTAACGAAAAGTTGGCGTTCCGATTTTTTGTTTTTCGTACATGTATTTATAAATACTAGAAGTTGTAAAGTGAGATTTCACCCACTCTGTTCTTCACAAACGTTTTCCACCCGAAGGCAGGCATACATATCCAGTCCAATGCTATTGCGAAATCAGTCCAGGCGATCTCGATGTCTTTCCAGACTGAGAACCTGACAAACGTGATGCAAACATTTTGGCAGTATCACCGCTGCACATATTTGGATATCAGTATTTGTATATGGATCTTACCTTCACTGTCCTCCGCCCTCAAATAGACTACCGGCTCATATTCCTTCTCAGACGCACCGCTGAACCCATTGATTTGAATGTGGTTGACTCTGACCTCGCTGTGAACTCATCTCGAAAGGCGTATTTTGTTGAGTAGGAGCTGCTGTTTGGCCTTGATAATACATAGTGACATCCATCCCATACAGTCAAAAACCGGGCGATCGTAGATATTATAAAACTTTTCATTGGCTAAGGATTATGTGGGCCGACGTAGTGAAAAGAAAATCCATAATATTGCTAATTTCTTAACTTCTTGTTAACCCTCGGATTGCTGGGTATCCCCTTCAGAAGCATCTAGATATCCCCTTTAGTAAGTTGAAACCCGCTGAGCCTAACAAATTTTAAGTGTTGTGTTTGGTTTTTACGCCAGAATATGAGTTGGTAATCCATATCCTTTTCCGTGACCTTTTTCAATGTCCCCCGTAAATGCATACCTATAAAATCTCCAACGCAAAATGATGTCCATAATGTTCTGTTGAAGAGTTGGGTTGGTCATCAGCTGATCATCAATGACAGTCCTTCTGAAGTATTGAGTGAAGCGTCAAATAACACTCTGAGCTTTGTACCCGAGCTGCTGGCCTTTAAGACCGCGTTATGTGGCAGAAAATAATGTTTCGGATGTCACTTCGACAAGCGTTGACCCTGGCTTTAAGTGCAAAAGTTGTACGGCTCGATGAAGATGCCTCAGAGCCAGAATCTAACAAGACGCGTAGTGAAGTGGTGGCTCAAAACGACGATTTGAATCTCACCATTAACTATTAACAAAGAAATTGTAATCCCATCAGAGAAATTTGTAATTGAAACAGAAACAGAAACTCCAGTATTATTCTTTATATATAAAATTCACATTTCTTTGCAATACTCTTAGGAATAAATTGCATTAAAAACAATAATGTTAGATTAAATTACAAAGATAAACTCACGACCATTACCGACAAAATTTATCCAATTTTATACCAAAGTTGACAATTAGGACGAAATAGAGACTTTCATTAGCAAAATAACACGAATTAGAAATTTTAAGTACACGAGAAAATTTAAGACTAGAACATTTCAATATTTAAATAATAACAAGTAAACAAATTAATTTCAATAAACGAAGAAATATTCTATAAAAAAGGAACAGACTTAACTTTCACAAACGAGGTAAAACATAAGAAAGAAACCAGTAGTAAAAGTCCAGTCTACACTAAAAGCTATAGATAAACACATACCCACCCAGAAGAGGTAGAAAGACAGATGAAAGAAATTTTAGAACAATGAATTCCATATAAATAATTCTTAATAATTTTGTCAGAGCAAATACTTTTAAGGTAGAAAAAATGTCGGAGAGTGGAACGAAAACATGTTTTCAATGACTGCGTATGTTTTGCGAATGACATTTTAGAGTCAAGAGTCAATAGTGAGTCCCAAGTACTTAAACTCTTCTACGCTCTCAATTAAAAAACATTCATTACTGCAATGTAGAGTATTACTAAAGGTGGGAGTAGAGGAAGTTGGTACACATGAGCCTACAAGTTTAAATTTTTGGCAATCCGTGCAATGAAAGTAAAATTCTGCATTAATGTCGGTTGCGTTCGATAGGTTAATAAACATTAATTTAGTTTAAGAACTAATTTTCAATCAGTGAACCAGATCCTTAAAATGCTTAGATCCCAGTTAATATCAGAAACCAAGTTTAAAGCACTATCTGAATCGCCCACATCATCTGAGAAAGCAAGTGTACATTTTAAAATCAAGGTCAAAGAGTGAATTAATATATAAGAAGAAAATAATAGGTGTCAATACGGAGCCTTGAGGTACCCCCAAATTTAAAATTTTTACAGTCATTAATACGAATTATTGTAGATTTGGAAGTACACGAAGACTTTTTTAATATACTATTGAAAAAAAAAAATTTCTTTATTTAAAACTAATTTCAATCAAGTACATATCGGCCATTATTATCTATGACCTTTTGTCATTTTCCGAGTAGCTTCATAATTCCATCGGTGTAAAATTTCTGTAGTTTATCAGTGAAAAACCTGACCAAATAATTTTCAGCGGTTCGGTCGGCCAATTTTTTACCATCAAGAGAGTTTTGCAAAGACCGAAACAAATAGTAATCAGATGGTGCAAGGTCCGGGCTATACTTCCAAACCAAGCTCCGTCAATTTGTTCCGGGTCATCAAAGATATGAGTGGCCTAGCATTATAACAATGGAAGACAACTCCCTTTTTGTTGCCCAATTCTGGTCGCTGTTTCTGGAAAGCTTCATTCAAACGGTCGATTTGTGCACATCAGAGGATCGAATTGACCGTTTAGTATTAGACGTTCTAGTAAATCATAATAGACAATTCTTTTCCAATCCCACTTAACACTCAACATAACCTTGTTTGCCATCAATCCAGGCTTTGAAGTCGTTTGTGGTCGATCACCGGCCTTTGACCATGATCGCTTGCGTTGAATATTCTCGTGTTTAATCCATTTTTCATTGCCCGTAATGAATCGCTTCAAAAATATTTCCATTTCGTTACGTTTCAGCAGCGTTTCACTGATGGTTATTCGGTCCATTAAGTTTCTTTGCGATAATTCATGTGGCCACTTCTGGGTCCGGCGTTCACTCACAGCATTCTCACCGTAAGCTGCACAAATTTTATGTTATGTTATGTTATGTTTTTGTAGCGTTTTTAACTTTTTTATAGTAAAAAAGCATCGTATAGCGTATTTCTTCAGATATTTCACTCATATTAACATCAGTATAACTTTAAACACGAGCAACAAATTACACAACTGTCTTCACAAAAAATTTAGCCTGACATGTCACCTTTTAAACACGTATTCGCCTGACACAATCAGATTAGTGTTTCCAGATAAATGGACACCAACACCATCTAATGACAAAAAACCACGGAGACTTTTTATATGACCCAATATTAACAACGTTTCATTCATTAAATTACTTTTAGCAAAAAATAATCGATTTTTATACTACTCACCACGGCTCTTACGAATTTTTTTTTTTTAAGTTGAGAACATAATTTTTTATATCGACCACTCAATCTAAAATTGTTGGGGTTTATGGAAGATTTGTTTCTTAATTTGTTTTTTGCCTCAACTTTCTAATAAGAAGACCTGTAATCCAAGGCTTAAGTCTTTTGCAAGATTTTTTAAAAGGCACAATGTAAGTACAGTCATCTTTCTGCGTAAACTTCATCCCAAAACTCATAAAACAGGTTTGTTTTCAGTTGTACGAAATCAATTTTCTTAACACTTTTAGGAACACTCACTCAAAAACTTGCTTTTTAAATAGTCTACCAACAACGCTGTCATAGAGTGATCTCAATGAAATATTGGGTAATCGACCATAAAAGTGATCTAAACAATTTCCAGAGACCATCCTAGTTGGTTCATTAATAAAACTCGCAAGAATATGCGATGCCAGAATAGCCAAGTTATTAGAAATCAGATCGCTTCTATTGAGTCTATAACTTTCGTGCTTTAATTCGTGCGATTTGCTAAGAGATGGCGTAACTTGTATTATTCTATTATTATTATTCCATTGGAATATGCGTTGGAAAGTTACTGTCATTGTATGTCATTTCAATATATGTCATTCATTTGGAGCGTTAACAACAATTTTTTTTTTACTCAAATATGATCTTCGTCATTACTTTAATATGAAAAAACTGCTGCCGAAAGTCATCGTATTTTGGTGGAAGTTTATGGTGAACATGTGCTAGCTGAGCGAACGTGCCAGATGTGGTTTGCATGATTTTTAAGTGGTGATTTTGGCTTGGAAGACGATGAACGTCCTGGGCAGCCAAAAAAGTTTAAACTTGGAAGCATTACTCTATGGAAAATGTTGCCAAACACAAGAAGAGCTCGCAGAATCTTTGGGTGTCACTCAAGCAGCCATTTCAAAACGTTTAAAAGCAGCTGGATATATTCAAAAGCAAGGAAATTGGGTTACACATGAACTCAAGCCGAGAGACGTCGTAAGGCGCTTTAGCATGTCCGAAATGCTGCTGGAACGCCACAAAAGGAAGTCATTTTTGCATCGGATTGTTACTGGTGATGAAAAATGGATCCATTACGACAACCCCAAGCGGAAAAAATCATATGTGAAACCCGGTCAACCAGCCAAATCAACGGTAAAGCCGAATATCCATGGCGCGAAGGTAATGCTCTGTATTTGGTTGGATCAGATGGGTGTGCTGTATTATGAGCTGCTAAAACCAGATGACACCATCAATGGACAACGGTACCGAACACAATTAATCCGTTTGAAGAGAGCAGTAGCCGAAAAACGCCCGGAATATGCGACCAGACACGAGGCAATAATTTTCTATCATGACAACGCCCGGCACCACGTTGGTATTCCGGTTAAGAACTATTTGGAAAACAGTGGATGGGAGGTCTTACCCCATCCGCCTTATAGCCCACACCTTTCCACATTCGACCTCCCTAACAAGAATCTAATTATCTTTAAACCACGCATGTTTATAGTTTTTCTGCTTTTTTACTTCTTTTGTTTGCATGTAGAGAGCCCGTGTGTAGCTCGTAAGCGCCTCATTTATAAAAATGCTGGTTCTATTGCTAGCACTGCTGCTGCTGTCATCACTCCTGTTGTTACCGCTACCGCTTCCAAACATATTTAGTTGGGTGTGTTTTCCTTTTTCTTCTTTTCGGTCATTACTTGCTCCTTGATATAATGGTCACCGAATTTGACACAGATTATGGGATTGCGTGAAGACGAAGAATTACTCTTTTCTCCTTTGTTTCACACTTCCTTCGCTAAGCTTTTTCAATTTTACCGTCGGGAATGTCAATGGGTAAAGCATTTTGAAAGATTTGTTTAGCTTTCCCTGTTGCATTTTCGTCCGTGACGATTGGGACTCCAACAATTTCAATGCAATTGCTGAGAAGTTTTTGTTTTTGTCAATTTAGTCTATTCTTCAATAATTCCACTTTTGCCTTTAGCTGTGTTTTAAGTCTTCAGCTCGATTATTGTAGCTAGAAAATGCTCGTTAGATTCTTCCAGATGTGAAAGCTTTAAATATTTTATTTGGAGAGTGTATTCGCCGTCACTGCTTTGTTTTCCAAATGTAGTTGATTTTTGCTTTGTATTACACTGCTTGTTGTTGTTGTTGTTGTCTAGCAAAGGTTCTGAGACCTACGACTCAGCACTTCACATTTGTTACAGCGATACGGTTTTTCACTTGTTTGAAAGTGATCTGCATCGTCTTCAGCCAGATTTACGCAGGAATAATGAAAATAGTTTAAATCGTTGCAGGATATTTTAGTGGTGCAATTTCTTACAATTTTTTCCAAACAAACAGAGCACTTCATTTTGGAATGATTTGTAATGCTGGTTGAAAGTAGTTTGATGTGATGCGCACCCCCCGACTGACAGAGTCAAATTGATGATGAACAATATCTCAAGAGAACATATTAACATATTATAATTTGTGTAGTTTACATAGACGACATATTTGTATTTTCAATATCCTTACAAGCACATAAAGACAGTTTACAGAAAATATTTGACACACTAAGAAAAACAAATTGAAAGGTATCTCTTAATAAATCAAGCTTTCTAAAAAAAGAACCGTAACCATAGTAACCGATGAAGGTGTTAAATCTAACCCAAAGAAAGTGAAATGTATTAAAAATTTTCCAATTCCAAAAATATCAAAAACATACCAAGATTTTTATGGCTTTTAGGATACCATAGGAAATTCATTCCAGACTATGCTAAAATTGCAAAATCTCTAACATTGAGATTAAAGGAAGGAAATATTGTAAGCCCTGAAGACTCAAACAAGCTTTCCGCAAGTTGAAAGAAATATTAATGTCAAATATGATCTTAAAATAACCAGATGTTAACAAAATAAATAAACTAACAACAGACGCTAGCAACTAAGCAATAGGAGACGTACTTTTTTCAAAATGAAGAACTAATTTCATTTGCATCTCAAACACTGAACAATCACGAACATAATTATTCGACAACCGAAAAGCAACTACTAGCTACTAGCAGTAAAAACCATTCAGACATTACTTATACGGAAGAAAATTCGAACTACTTACAGACACAGACCACTAATTTGGTTTCGAGCAAAAGAACCTAATAATTAATTATTAGATGGTAAACCAATCTCAACCGGTTACATACCAGACAATGAAAACAAAGTTAAGAATTAGAGAAAATAGTCCATAAAACAACCAAATTTGCCCAACAATTTGCAAAAAAAAAAAAAAAAAAACATGGAACAGCATAAAAGAAATAACTCCTTCGATATCCTAACTACTATATTTATCATACAGTACATGTAAATGTGAATTTTGTAAGTGCACTGCTTTATATTGTAAGCACAATGGTTTAACTCAGTTAACCAACGTCAAATTCTCACTTCGCAATCTTGCTTAGCATTGTCAGTGTATATATGTGATTATGACTGGGGAATTCATGGTGGACGTAGGCAATATACGCGCGGTAAAAAGTAATCAAACTTCAACATCTGTAAGTACAGACCAACTAATTTGGCACTTCCTGAAACACATGTAGATCCCCGACCACACCTCTCAGATCACTCTGATCTGAAACTACCTGGCTACGAACTAGTGATGTAGCTCACCCAACTCCAACAGTAATACCAGACTTTGATAGTCATACCGCCAATGTCCTGGCCTTGTTTCTAACTTCTTACCCTGATAAGTACACTGTTGATCTACTTTCCCCTCTAGGCTCGTCGGATCATCAGCTAATTTCTCATACACCGATCACACAGTTTGAGAAAGGATTTCTAAACGAACCGTATGACAATACAAGAGCCGACTTAACAACTTCTTTAACTTAATTTTAACTGGTCGTTATGTTTCTTTGATGACGACGTGGAAGCCACTGCTAATATGATCACAGGCACTATTCTATTTGGAATGAGAATCTTTATCCCTCACTTGATTACGAGTATCAAACTAAAATAAAGGGCGTGGTACAACTCGAGCTGTAAAGAGGTGTGTAAAATTAAAGTAAAGTAAAAAATAGAAAACAGCATTTGTCCAGCCCGTCCATCCTACAAATCAATTGCACTAAATTCCCTTCTCTCCAAGGTCATGGAAACGCTGATAAACCGCCAGCTTATGAAACATCTCGAAATACAAAACTTCTCAATGACCGGCCGTACGCTTCTCGTATCAATAGATCCGTTGATGATTTGATGGCACATCTCATCGAAAAGTGGAACCAGAGGATACATCAATCTAGCGAAAGCAAGATAGTTGCACTTAATATTTTTAAGGCATTTGGCAGAGTCTGGCATCATCTTTTGTCTAAAACGCGTGCATTTAGTGTCGATGAGTCTTTTCTTCAATGGATCAGATTTTACCTTTCGGAACGTTCAATTCAAGTTGTCTTAAATGGTTTCAAGTCTGGTATTCATAAAATTAATGCTGATGTCCCCCAGACTTCCGGTCTATCTCTGACATCATATTTGATAATCATTTGTGATCTCTTATCTGCAACTTCTAATCCAATATATTCCTTTGCTGACGACAGCAATCCCTGTTTTTCATGATTAGGTTTCCTTAAACGATGCAAGAAATACTTTTCCCCCTCTGATCAGGCCTCAATATATAAGGCATTCATCCACCTTAAATTTGAGTACAATGCCCATACTCGTATCTGATCAGGTGCTCCTAAAACCCCTCTGCACCTGCCAGATATTTTGCTATTTTCACACCAGGCTCAATTGAAATTGCCAGTAACATTCCGCCCATTCAAACCTTTAACGGTAACACTTGTCTTGCGATGAATGCTCACCAAGTCCAAGTGCCCAATGCTCACAATGAACGCATCCATGTGAATATTTCAAATCAAAGCGGACGAAAATACACTGTACAGCTGTAGAAGATAGACATGACATCAACATTTTTCAACGACAACTTACATGAAAGGAAGCAACCAAAAGAATTTTTTTGATGATAATTTAGTTTGTAAGTTTAAAGCAGGCATCCAGAAACTGGAATGAACGTTTCAAGAAATTCATCATCACATTGAATTTTAAACGAACGAGAGCAGATCATTGTTTATACAAGGTGAGGAAAAAGTAATGTCATAATGTAAATGTGCCCCTATTTTTGCAAATAGAAACAAGTAATGGAGTGTTACTAACCTGAAAAACGCGGATCTATTGTTACTGCTTACTGAACCAATTTCCGATCTGTTGTTTTAACGTACCGTGAATTTCGTAGTCGTTTTCCTCGTCGTTCCTGCTCCATCTGCACGAACATTTAACCATTTGGCTGAGCGTCTCTCGTCTAAACTGGCCCTACTGAAGATGTCGCAAGAAGTTGGTGGTCCCGTATTACTTGTTTGACCCAGAATATCACTCCGGGACTTCGGAGAGAATCCACAAACATCAACGAGTTAACGATGCATACAATTTGGCATCAGCAGACGTTCGTTGCGTTGTATTTTGTTGGAAGTGGTGAAGATATTCCCTTATAAAGTGCAAACCATTCACCAATTGCCACCCGCTGGTGCAGTAAGGTTAACTTACTCCCATGCTCTGCTAAACCTGGTGCAAAAATAAGTCCATTTCTATTTACCATAAGTGGTTACATGAATAAGCAAAATTTGTGTTTCCGGGATACGGAGAATCCACATGAAATGAACAAAGAGCCACTACATTCTCTCAAAGTGTCTGTTTGCACAGGCATTTTAAGTGAAAAAGTGATTGGCAATTACTTTTTTGCAAATGCCGAAGGCACCACCATAACCTAACTGGTGAGCGCTACAGACAGACTTTAAACGATTTTTTTTCCACAAGTTGGTGAATTGCGTCACACAGGCAATGATGGAGATTTTGAACTACTGACTTCCAGGCCGTTTGTTATCCCTCTTTTTGGCGATTTGAACTGGCCGGCTAGATCTTAAAATCTGACGGCGCCTTTGGGGCTTTGTGAAATCTTACATTTACCACAACAAACCACATACCTTGCAAGTCTTCAAAGCCAATATTGAAAAAGAAATCACCAATTTCAAGTCAGATGTCTTGCGAACAACAATTACAAATGGCGTAAAACGAGCACAAATATGCATCAAATCGTAAACTGGTGATTTTATCGATATCATTTTTCCAACTTAATATCAATTTACACCTTCAAATTAATTTTTCGTTAAAACAGATCCCTCTTTTTTTTCATTTCTAACAAAATGGCAACAAATTCATATTATTATAGTACATTACATATGACATTATAGACATTACTTTTGCCCCACCTTCTACATACATGACAACAAAATAGGGATAATGATATTGCTGTTGAACGTGGACGACGTGATTATTGCGACCAAACATTTCAAAAGTATTGAAAATATAAAAGAGATATTATCTGAAGAATTCGAATTTTACGAGATTTTACGACTTTATAAAAAAAAAATTATTTATTCATCAATATTAATGTTGTCCCCTTTAAAGTAATCCCCCTAAGATATAATACACTTGTGTCAACGCTTTTTTTCAATACTTGGAGCGCTTCTCATAAGCACTTTTTGGTAAAGCCTTGAGCTCCAGCGAAGAGCTGGTTGCAAATTTCCGTCCTTTCATTCGTCACCAGTTAGAACCCTTTTGAGCAAGTCAGGATCATCACTGACGTCATTCAAGAGCTACTGAGCGATGCCCATGCGACGGTTCTTCTGATCATAATTAAGAAGTTTCGAAACAAACTTCGCTGACACTCGTCTCATGCCTAAAACATGCGAAAAAAATTGCATGACGCGAACGACCGATATGCCAGCATTCTCTGCAGCTTCTCCTATGGTTATTCGACGATTTTCCAAAACAATTTTCTTTACAGCTCCGACGTTATCATCTTTTGTTGATGTGCTGGGGCGTCTAGAGTTCGCCATTGGCATCTTCTCGACCATCTTGAAAGAGCTTGTACCAGTTGCAAACATCTTTTTACTTAAAGCAGACTCTCCACTATCAACATTTCAAGTGTCTTAGAGCATTTTTTATACAATATGGTATTTTATTTGAGGCAAATTATTTGCTCCATTTTTTATATAAAAAAAAAAAAAAAAATAGTCTAACCTTGCTCAAAACTAAACTAAACTCAAAAACAAACTAAGGATGTTATATACTTGAAACTGTGAAGATATTTTCGGAACATATGTACAAACACAGCAAAAAAAATCGATAAGTAAGTCACCTTACTTTTTGAACACACCTCGTAAGATATGGGTCAGCTCACATATTTTTTAAAATTGAAATTTGACAGAGATAAAAAAGCAATTTCATTGAAACTAAGCTAAAAACAATATTTAATCAATTTAGCTGGAAATTCTAAAGTGAAAAATATCAAAAATATAGAAACGATTATGGAAAGTTAATTGAATTTAAAGGGAAATACCGGCACAGAACCGAAAAATATATACAGAGAATCGTTTGGCTGCCTCATGTATTCAATGTTGTCCTGCAGACATAAGATAATTTAGGAATGTCGTGTTGAAGAGAAGTGTTGATGAGTTTGGGGCCATATGCTATGTATAAGACATTACATCGTTCTCTTCTTTTTCAGCACTGAGGGTTCTACATATTAATATTATACTTTATTCGTTAAAATAAACCTTATAAAGGTTGATTCATCGTGAGGTTTGATTTATAATGTAAAATAAATCTTAAATTTGTTAATATCAGTTAAAAGAAAAATTCATGGCATTTACTTTTTGAAAATGATATTATGTAAATATAGACCACGACTACGTCTGAGGTGGTCCATTCGGAAGGTCCAATCTTGGGCGAATCGTACGAGAATAGCGACTGGTATCTCGCGGATAACACGAGTAATGTTGGCTTCCAAAGCGTCAATCGTAGCTGATTTATTCCTGAAGACCTGAGAGTTTACATATCCCCAGAGAAAATAGTTCAAAGGTGTGATATCGCACGATCTAGGCGGCCAATTTACCGTAGCAAAACGTGAAACTCAGTGCTCACTAAAATAATTTCTCAACAAGTCCATTGTTTTACGCGCTGTATGGCTCGTAGCGCCGTCTTGTTGAAACCAGAGTTCACGGAGACCATGTGCTTGAATTTCAGGAAGCAAATAGTCCGTTAACATGGTGCGATAACGGATACCATTGACGGTAACATTCTGATTTGCCTCATTTTTGAAGAAATATAGCCCAATGGTTCCACCAGCCCATAAACACAATACCGTTGTTTTTAATGAATGTAATGGTAGCTCTTGTTACTCTTTGGGTTGCTCATCAGAAATGGGCTTCATCACTGAACAAAATTTCACGACAAAACACCGGATTTTCATTGAGTTTTTCCATAGCCCATTCACTGAAAATATGACGCAAATTCAAGTCGCCTGGCTTCAAATCTAGCACAAGTTGAATTTTGTACGCTTTGAGGCCGAGATCCTCACGTAAAATACGCAAAGTTGTCGAATACGCCAAGCCAAGCTGCTGAGAACAACGACGAAATGATTCGTCATGGTCTTCGCGTACACTCTCAGCGACAGCTGCTATGGTCTCTTCACTACGTGATGGATGTGGTCTAACGGGTCGAGTATCGCCCTCTCATGTAAACTGGGACCCAAATTTGCGAATGGTATTGGCAATAGTGGTTTCAGTAGGTCGATTATGCGCACCGTAAGTTCCTCGAATCGCTAGAAAAACATATCTCATAGAACGCTGATTTTAGTAATACAGCTACAGCTACAATTTGGAGACGCTGTTGTGGTGTGAGTCTTTCCATCATAGCTTGCCAAACGATACTGAAAAAAATAAACAAAGCAGTTTGATGGCGGTCATGCGTGATCTTTCAAAGAAAAGCCTATTGAAAATCAAACCTCACGATGAATCATCCTCTATTATTAGGTCTATAACTTTCGTGCGGTTTGCTAAGAGATGACGTAACTTGTATTATTCAATTGTTATTATTCCATTACAACAGGCATTGGAAAGCTACTGTCATTGTACGTCATTTCAGTATATGTCATTCATTTGAAGCGTAAACAACAATATTTTTTTTCACTCAAATATGTCGAACTTTGTGCCTGAAAAAGTATTTTTACGGGGAGTTCTTCTTCATTACTTTAATATGAAGATAACTGCTGCCGAAAGTCATCGTATTTTGGTGGAAGTTTATGGTGAACATGCGCTAGCTGAGCGAACGTGCCAAAAGTGTTTTGCACGATTTAAAAGTGGTGATTTTGGCTTGGAAGACGATGAAACGTCCTGGGCAGCCAAAAAAGTTTGAAGATGAAGAACTGGAAGCACAATCTTTGGGTTTCACTCAAGCAGCCATTTCAAAACGTTTAAAAGCAGCTGGATATATTCAAAAGCAAGGAAATTGGGTTCCACATGAACTCAAGCCAAGAGACGTCAAAAGGCGGTTTTGCATGTCCGAAATGCTGCCGGAACGCCACAAAAGGAAGTCATTTTTGCATCGGATTGTTACTGGTGATGAAAAATGGATCCATAACGATAACCCCAAGCGCAAAAAATTATATGTGAAACCTGCCCAGCCAGGCAAATCAACGGCAAAGACGAATATCCATACCGCGAAGGTAATGCTCTGTATTTGGTGGGATCAGATGGGTGTGCTGCATTATGAGCTGCTAAAACCGGGTGAAACCATCAATAGACAACGCTACCGAACACAATTAATCCGTTTGAAGAGACCAGTAGCCGAAAAACGCCCGGAATATGCAACACAGACACAAAGCAGTAATTTTCCATCATGACAACGCTCGGCCCCACGTTGCTATTCCGGTTAAGAACTATTTGGAAAACAGTGGATGGGAAGTCTTACCCCACCCGCCTTATAGCTCAAACCTTGACCCTTCTGATTACCATTTGTTCCGGTCGATGCAGAATGTCCTCACTGAAATACGGTTCATATCAAATTGGCTTGATTCATTCTTGGCTGCCAAGTCGGCGCAGTTCTTTTGGGATGGGATCCACAAATTGCGAGAAAGATGGGAAAAAGTCATAGCTTCAGATGGGCAATACTTTGAATAATACTATTGTACATGTTTTTCAAAATAAACGTTCAAATTTTGAAAAAAAAAAACGCACGAATTGAAATATATACTCAATATATACATATTATACTGGGATACTACATATATTTGTTTGGAGTATTTTATTAAATTCCTATCAGAAGAATCAATAATAAGCATGCCAATGGAATGAATCCTATCTAGCAACTGCAGCGAGGTTTTAGGAACACCTGACTAGATGTGGGTATTGTAATACAATTTTGGGCCTTATGTGGGTAGTCTCATGTTCGATCTTCAAAAAATTGATTGTTTTCTTTTGCATATTTTCAAAGTTTAATAAGTTGAGAATATATAGTACTGTGAAAGTTTTAGACCGATACACTAAATCATTTTAAAGTTACAGCAAATAATAGGAAGAGCATACCTTGCAGCTGCGGCAAAGCTCCAAACTTAAAATGCGTTTTTCTTGAAACTACTTTTTATCCGTCGGTGACTAAAAAAAAACTATTGGAACGATTCATCGTGAATTTTAACTCAATATTCTACACATGAATGGTTCTGTCTGCTATCAGAATTAGATTTTTTTATTCACTCTTTTTTATTTCGATTTTAAACCGACTGACATCTCCATTGAATAATAATCTTTTTGGAAGAAATTATCACAATTGGTCGAATTGTACTACGAATTACTCCCCCATACTCCGTATTCTCCTGCGACTGCTAATAGAGCATTTTGGATAACTTCTTTAGCAGAATTTTGTGCATTGTTGGAGTCATGGGATGCCAAGGATAAAGCTCAATATTCAAAATCACCGTATCGTAAGCAAATGTTTAAAATTTTGTTGAATCTATTTTACAGTCGCTAGAAAGTACTTCTGTGAGACTTTTAGTTTAAATTATTTAATCATCAAGACTAGTTATTTTGCCTGTATAGACCCTGTTCAACAAAAATTTGAGCATATGTTAAGTAGGATAGGAATATCTGTCTCTCACTCGGGTCACACTGAAATGCATAAGCACATTGCTCATGAAAGCTTATATAGGGATACCATGACATACAATTTCTGAAGATAATTGCCACATAGTTGTCATCTACCTGTTTTGATGATATTATGTTTTTGGAAAAATATAAGTAAATGGCATAATATATTTTTTTTATTGTATTTAACAGTATAAAACCTTATTATGTTATATTATTTAATAAAGGCAAACTAATTCGAAAAATATTCACTGCTGCTGTCGTTTTCATCATTTAAGGTTATAACAATTTGCTCTGCTGCTGTTGCGGCGAAAACATCTAAAACAACTTTTAATATAACTACCTACATATTTAATATAACTACATATATGTATATGATTAAAAAAAAAAAAAATACCCGAGGTCGGTACTACTTTAATGCCGGACGGTAGAATAGTGACTTCAACGTGACTACGGCAGGCCACGGACTTGCTGCTGCTACTGAAATTTCTCTCCCCAAGGAAAGGAGAGGAGGCTCAGCCGCACCGGCAAGCTTCATTTAAGGCGTTTTATATAAGACACGGATCCGGATCCATTGCGGAGGTTGAGGGAAGTACAGACGTAAAGTGCAAGATATTCACTGCCCCCAAAACGCTAAAGGACTCCTACAAGCACCAAAGATCACCAGCACCATAGGTGGATTAGAAAAGATTTGGCCATGTGCCTAACAGACCTTAAAAACCGCACTTGGATCTCAGCCAAACCCTCCTCCCCAGAAAGCATTCTGGAGATCATCAGGCTCAGCAAACCGACCCCTCCAACTCATGACTGAAAAGTCGCGAAACTGGAAGAACAAAGGAGCCCTTATAGATGCATGTTGATTGTGATTAATAAGGACTCCCTCTAATCGGAGGACTCAAATAGCATCGTGGTGGAGACTACTCTGGTAATTTGTAGCAATCATACGGTTTCTCCATCCATCCCCCAAAAAAGGCTTAGACCGCACTTAGTCTGCGGCTTCCCTAAAATGCAGAAAACATCATCCTAATTAAGGAATCATGGATCGTAGAAGGCGGGGTTCCCGGACTTGGGACACTTTTTACGCTCCGCTCTATACAAGAGACAAAAACAAGATTAAAATTTGTGTATTAGTATTAGATTGTATTAGATTCTACATATGTGATAGCCCTCACAGCCAACCAGCATTCTGGAATTACCAAAAAACAGACTGGCCAGAATACAGAGGAGTTCTGCCAGAAACACTATCCTCTGAACTCTCAACTCCCTCGCGTTACATCAACGAGCTTGGGATGAAAGTCAAGGAATTCACTTTGACCCTCAACCTAGAGGCACTGGTGGACATCAGCACTGGGGCCGCTTGGAAATACCTGAAGAAAACATTTTAACTAAGTAAAAAGCACAAGAAAAGTGACCGACTGAGACTCATATAAAGAATCTCTGAAAATACGAGTATACAAAAAAGAACTGAAGAAGGCAAAGCGATAATCCTGAAGATCATTCTGTGACAAAATCACAGAAACCTCTGAGGCATCGCGGCTAAGAGAAATCTACAAATCCTATGATGCCTAGTTGTTTGAAAAAAAAAAAAAAAAAAAAAAAAAAACGATGGCACTTGGACAACCTCAAGTGATGTATTACTCAACCTGCCACTGGACACTCACTTTCAGGTAGCTCCCTATTCGCGCGATCAGTAGTAACCCAAACAGGACTACTGCAACCGTGACCAAAATTCATGATCTGATTACAAGAGACAAACTGCTTTGGGCGCTGTATAGCTTCAAAGCATGCAGCCTGCTGGTCCGGACGGTATAATACCTGTCGAGCTACAAAGCTCTTGAGGTATTATTGTCACTACGCTAGACAATATCAAAAGGAGCTGTGTAGAATTGATCCACTTTGCTCTGTGGTGGAGAGAAGTTAACGTAGTTTTTATTTCGAAAGTCGGAAAATGCTCTCATGTTGTTTCAAAAGACCTCGGATCTATAAGTCTATCATCTTTCTTTCTGAAAACTCTAGAACAACGGATTGATATCCATATACCATACGGTACGAGCTAAAATTGATACAAGACTTTTGTCAACGGCTCACCATGCCTACTGCAAGAGAAGTCGGTTTAAACGGCTCTGCATTCACTGACTAGCAACATCGAACGATTCCTACAATATAGGGAGCACACATAGAACATAGAAGTTGCCTTTAGCAACGTCAACACATCCGCAATCACGACCAGGCTGTCAACTCGGTAGGTAGACGACTCACTTGGGGAGTTAATCAGTATTATGATAAATAGCAAGATAATCAACACCAAACTGGGTGGGGCTTCTGCTAAAAGATGTGTCAGCACAGGTACGCCGCAAGGCGGTGTCCTTTCTCCCCTTCTCTGAAACTTAGTGGTTAATGAACTCCTGATATACCTGGAAGTGGGTGGTAGGAGGGTGATGACCTATGCGCATGACGTTGCTATAGCCGTCTCAGGTGAGCATCTTAACATCATTAAAGAACCCCTTTATCTAAATCTTAACATATTAAACCATTGGGCAGATTTGGAGTAAACCCTCGTGAAACTGATCTTGTCCTCTTTTGCAGGAAATACAATATTCCAATAATGGACCCAGCCTAAATAAACAGTACCAGTTTAGTCTTCTGATACAGCAAAATAGCTGGGTCGCATTTTTGAGAGGAAACTCAACTGGAAACCTAACATTCAAGAAAGAGTCAATCATGAATCTATTGAAGTTTCTCTAAAATGCGATTTTAAGATAAATTCAAAAAGTTATAAAATTTTTCAAAAAACATACAATAATAAACGATTCATGATAAATTTATTCGAAAGCCCACTTTTTTAAAAATTCAAATACAAATCTGATAACATGAGCATGAACTTACGGAGCAGGCGGGAGATTGGTGCGTTGGAAATAAAAGAGGTGCGATGGGTTGGAATACATAAGAGACGAGAACAGCGTAAATTATAAGGGTTTAAAAGAAAGCGTAATCCACAGAACCAGGGAGCAGGGGGTTGCCGTGGCTCAAGTGGTAGTTTATTGACTTCCCAATCGTACGGTTTGGGGATCAATACCATCCGTGACCGAGACTTTTTTTTTCAGGCAACTAAAATCTTGTGAGATGAATGGTTGCCTAAATAAAGGGCGATTCATCGTAGGGTTTGAATTATATTGTAATGTAAAATAAAAAAACATTAATTTGAAAGCAAATTCAAAATTTTTAATATCGGTTAAAAGAATAATTCATGGCATTAACTTTTTGAAAATGATATCATGCAAATGTTATTCATTCGGAAGGTTCAATTTTGCGCGACTCGTTCGAGCATAGCGACTGGTATCTCGCGGATAACACGAGTAATGTTGGCTTCCAAAGCGTCAATCGTAAATGGCTTATTCCTGAAGATAGGCGGCCAATTTACCGTAGCAAAACGTTAAATTAAGTGCTCACCAAAATAATTTTTCAACAAGTCCATTGTTTCACGCGCTGTATAGCTCATAGCGGTGTCTTGTTGAAACCAGAGATCACCGAAAAAATGTGCTTTCAGGGTTGAGAAGGCTGACCTAAAACGAACGGTTCTCCCGGTCAAAACCGAGAGAGACAATTTGAAAAGGATCAATTGATGTGATATTCTATCGAAGGCTTTAGCAAAGTTAGTAGCAATAACATCGATTTCCTTGCCATTTTTTAGGGCTGAAAATGCAACGGACACGAATTGAACCAAGTTTCTAGTAATTGATTTACCTTTCAGATATTCATGCTAAGGGGGTGATATGACCGAATTGTACTGAAAGCATACAACTTCATATAAAACAACTTTCGAACATTTTTGTTACTTCATTCTTCGATCCCTCTTTGTGGACCGGGGTTATGAAAGAGGTCTTCCAAACTTGAGTGAATTCCCCTTGTGTGAGGGACAGATGAAATAAGGAGAAAAGCTTTATAAGAAATATTGTTTGAAGTTCGTCTGGTCCGGGTAAAAATTCATCATTGAGATTTTGTAAGATTGAGAGAGGGGACAATGAAGAAATTAGGTAGGTACTTAGAAGTACGAAGAAGTTTTTTGCAAATGATTGTTTAAAAAAGTTTGCAAAATAGCCAGCAATATTGTAGTATATATATATTGTCTCTCGTAAGAGCGAAGTAGATTATGTTTTATGCCAAGAAAATGGGACGTAAAGAGAAATGGAATTAAATATTTCAGTATAAAAAATGGAGATAGCGTCATTTAAAGATAGGCTGGGAAAATCAAAAGATTTACTAAGATAGATATCAATTCTATGAAAATTAGCTTTATGGAGGTTATGAGAAGAAATAGATGAGAAAGAAGCGGACTGGGATGGAGAATTATGGAAAAATGATAGAAGAGGGGGGGGGGGGCAGTTACCGATAGTTGAAAGGGTTAAGGGATAAAACGTTACTCTGGAATTAATGGGATGGCTTATAAATTATAATTTCCTACCGATGAAGTAAGGGAAACCACTTACTTCACTCTATTATATGATCAATGAATAGAAATTCATAAGATGAACTAGCATTTGACGCGGTAAAAAAGAAGTGGTCATCCGATGGAATCCACTTCAGCAGAGGCAGATTAAGGTCACCAAAAGTAATTATATCGTCAATGGTCAATCGCTTTAATAGCAAGTATGTAGAATTCGATAGGTTTAGTTGGGAGAATGTAGCAACACATAATCTGCAGTGACTTATTGGGAAGCGTTATTTTGCGTTTGTTGCGTGGAGGAGTAGGGGAGTGTAGTTGAAATGCAGACAAGAAAGGCAGGTTAGGAGCAAACAAATTTATCCTGGTCAGCTCGTTTACGATGAATGTGAGAAACTCTTTTAGAAATACGGAAAGCAGCGAGGTTATCCGCAATCTTTTTGGGAGGTGTGTTGAAAGTTTTGTGGTACCTGTTGCAAAGATTCCTAAGACTACTTATATCAACATTTAGGCCTTGCTGTTAGATATAGACCATGACACTTGTTTTGGTTTTCCCCTCAAAGCAAACAGAGTCAGATATATTGTGAAAATTTCGTTTTTATCTTTATCCCTTTGCCTAGAGAGCGCATAACGGCATACCGTGGTATCCATATTCTTTCGGGTCAATTTACCGTTCGTTGGCGAAAGGGGATTATAAATAGGGGTAGAGGCCCGTGAAACAGAGAAAGAAGCCCAGTTATTTATAAGCTGAATTTAAAATATACCTGATAAGGTTTAGATATTCGGCTTCAGTTGTAAAATCGAAATTGGGAAAGCAGTTATAGAGCATTTGAAGAAATATGGACCAATAATTCCACCAGCCCATAAGCCACATCACATACCGTTGTTTTTAATGGTTGTAATGGTAGCTCTTTGTACTCTTGCTTATCAGCTTATCAGCCCAAATACGGCAATTTTGTTTGTTAACGTATCCATTGAGCTTCATCACTGAACAAAATCTCACGATAAAACACCGGATTTTCATTGCGTTTTTCCAGAGACCATTCACTGAAAATATGACGCAAATTCAAGTCGCGTTGAATTTTGTACACTTTGAGGCCGAGATCCTCACGTTAAATACACCAAGTTGCCGAATACGCCAAGCCAAGCTACGACGACGAATCGATTTGTCACGGTCTTCAGCTACAGCTGCTATAGTCTCTTCACTACGTGCTGGATGTGATCTAACCGGTCGAGTATCATCGACTAATGTAAACTGGGACTCAAATTTGCGAATGGTATTGACAATAAAGGTTTCAGTAGGTCGATTATGCGCACCGTAAGTTCCTCGAACCGCATGAAAAACATTTCTCACAGAATACTGATTTTCGTAATACAGCTGAACATTTTGGAGACGCTGTTGTGGTGTGCTTCTTTCCATGATGACTTGCCAAACGATACTGAACAAAAATGACAAAGCAATTTGATAGGAATCACGCATGATATGTCAAAAAAAGCCTATTGAAAATAAAACCTCACGACGAATTATCCTATACATACATGTACGTAACTGAGATTATAATAATTTATATGGTATATTAAACATCTGCAATGAATGCTTTAAAACCAATTTGAAGACATTCGTTTCATACCATAAACTTCCATTACTAAACTTATAGCGTGATAAGTAAAACAAATAGATCACCTGATGATTGTTTATCAAATAAAAAAATTGGTACAATACACTGCAATTTCGAGTACAATGAGTTTACTTAGTAAATCCATTTACAAATAAATCATGTTATAGTCAATTATTTTCCAAAAAGGTTAAAAATGAAAGAGGATGAATTCAATATAAAGTAGCATTAAGAGCATTAAGTGTAGAGTGTGTGTGTAGAGAAACAATGCAATAAACTAACGTTAAATTCGAACTGTTTTAATAATATGTGCAACACTCAAAAGGAGAGTGAAGCAATTCCTTTAATTAAAAATATGTAAATAGCATGATGTGCGTTTGTTTGACCATATATAATAATAATACATGGCTATTGTATTTTTTAGTAACGATGCAGGAGGGTGCTAATAAAGAAAATTGGCTGTAATCAATAATTTGAAATATAACATAATTTTAAAAAGTAAAATTTTATTAAATTTTTTCTCAATATTCGCTTCTTTTTTTTTTTCTTCCAAATCGTTACAAATTTCAGTTTCTTTTTACATTAGGATGTAAAAACAGTAACTGGTTTACTAAAACTGAGTCGGAACCAATTAAACTACGTTTTTTCGAGGCAGCACTACGTGCCGGTGTGGATAATATTTTTCAGCTAACTTTAAAAAGAAGTGGAAATTACACTTGGTGTAAGTGCCACCACTGCAAAACATTAAAATCGTGGAAAGTCAAATTTGTGTTTTCATAGTCCCCGAGTTAACTTGTTCAGATATACAATTTAAATAACTTTGCATAATTCGTTTTCATTCGTCTTTAATATCTTGCTCTTCGCCATCATTAAACTAAATTAATTTGTTTGCAGGAGGAAACAAAAAAGAGCGATTTTAGATTTAATGTATAATTTATCTAGTACAACAGAGTATAAAATAGAATTTAGTTTTGTTTTAAAATTTGCAATAAGTCAAATGATAAGTTTTATAGTTGTCGTCTTCTAACTTTTTCGAAGATTCCGCAAAAGGTCTTAAAATTCTAGTTAATGCGCTAATGTAAATTTATATTTACTATTCTTTGTAATTAATTTTTTTCGACGCAGTTTTTTCTCAATTGAATACAATATATAATTAATTGTGTTCCATCCTGTACATATGGCACATTACCTTTTAGAGATGTTTTTAAAGAAGAATTTATACCTGATTTCTTAAAATATTTAACGAGTTTGGTGCACATACTAATTAAATCAGCTTTTTTAAGCGTTTTCTTTAATAGTTTTTTTTTTTTAATGGTTTTGTGATGTTGTGATTTAAATGGTTAATGTAAAATCTATATCTGAGTAAACGGAAGAGTTGCCGCCACACTATCCGTTACTATAATTGATATGTCATCAAGGTTGAATTCAAATTCATTTAAAAGATGAATGACCTCGGAATTGATTATTTGACCTAAGTGTAATTAAATTGTTTAGTTGCATTTAAAAAATATTTTTAAAAATTAATAACCTGTACAGGATTCGCCCTTAAGTCAAGTAATCTTGTATTTAATTCTCCCTGCTTGACGTAGTGCATTGCTAAAGATATGTACGAAGTTTTCAAATGATTATCGGATCAAATATCTGAAGTAAGTCCATATCCAATTCTTTTTACACTTTTTATTTCAGCCTTCATAATTGCGAAGTATTTATTACTCAAGTTTTTGATATTTTGCGAGATTGTTGAAGGGTGTGTTATTAGTTTTTCAATGTCTACGTTCTGCCCGTATTTGGCACCGATAGATATTAAGAACTATGCAGTAGCAGGTTTTTTTTTTTTAAATATTATTTATGCTTTACTAAATTTGAGGTGCTATTTTGATTATGTAGAATGATTCATCGTGAGGTTTGATTTTCAATAGGCTTTTTTGACAGATCACGCGTGACTTATCAAACTGCTTTGTCATTTTTGTTCAGTATCGTTTGGCAAGTCATCATGGACAGACTTACACCACAACAGCGTCTCCACATTATTCAGATATATTACGAAAATCAGCATTCTGTGAGAAATTTTTTGTCGTGCGATTCGAGTGCGCATAATCGACCTACTGAAACCACTATGGACTATACTATTCGCAAATTTGAGTCCAAGTTTACATCAGTGGATGGTACTCGACCGGTTAGACCTATAGCAGCTGTAGCTGAGAGTGTACGCGAAGACCATGACGAATCGGTTCGTCGTCGTTCTAAGCAGCTTGGCTTGGCGTATTCGACAACTAGGCGTATTTTACGTGAGGATCTCGTCCTTAAAGCGTACAATATTCAACATGTGCAAGAATTGAAGCCAGGCGACTTAAATTTGCGTCATATTTTCATTGAATGGTATCTGGAAAAACTAAATGAAAATCCGTTGTTTTATCGTGAAATTTTGTTCAGTGATGAATACTCAATGATACTTTAACAAACAAAATTGCCATATTTGGGCTGATGAGCAACCCGAAGAGTACCAAGAGATACAATTACATCCATTAAAAACAACGGTATGGTGTAGTTTATGGGCTGGTGGAATCATTGGTCCATATTTCTTCAAAAATGGGTCAAATCAAAATGTTACCGTCAATGGTAACTATTATTGCGCCATGTTAACCGACTATGTGCTTCCTGAAATTCAAGCACATGGTCTCGGTGAGCTCTGGTTCCAACAAGACGGCACTACGAGCCATACAGCGCGTAAAATAACGGACTTGTTGAGAAATCATTTTGGTGAGTACTTAATTTCACGTTATGCTACGGTAAATTGGCCGCCTAGATCGTACGATATCACACTTTTGGACTATTTTCTTTGGGGATATGTAAAATCTCAGGTTTTCATGAAGAAGCCAGCTACGATTGACGCTTTGGAAGCCAACATTACTCGCATTATCCGCGTGATACCAGTCGCTATGCTCGAACGTGTCGCCCAAAATTGGACCTTTCGAATGGACCAGCTCAGACGTAGTCGTGGCCAACATTTACACCATATCATTTTCTAAAAGTAAATGCCATGAATTTTTCTTTTAAACGATAATAAAAATTTTAAGTTCACTTTCAAATTTATGTGTTTTATTTTACATTATAAATCAAACCTCACGATGAATCACCCTATACTTGTACCTACATAATGCATGCTACAAAATTCTCAATTGGACCACCATTTGCACTTTCAATTACACCAACACATATTTCAAACATTACTTCTCCCTCTTTTATTATTTATTTTAAATTCACCGCTTATGATTTGAGCTTTAATGGCTGTATTATTTAACAAACCAATTGCGCTTACCATTCAAATATCGGAATCATTTGTTGAATCCTAATAAAAATTTGAAAGTAAATGTGTATGCTCAAATATTTCTAAAGCCATACAAATTAACTTACTTGATTAATTTCCATTTTTCCAAATATGAAATATCAATAGACGATAGCTATTTTTTTTTTTTTTTTTCGTCTACACTGGATTAAAAATTAAAGTTTTTAACAAACTGCAATCATTTAAGTTAGTGCATTCCATACGCTCGGTGTACTCAGTGTATTATGAACAGTTAGAGTTGAACATGTTTCATTAATTCAAGCACCCAAATGTAGGAGGGGAATCAAACAGTGTACTCATTTCGGTATCAGGTGATCGAAAATTGTACATTGTTTGTGTTTGAAAGAGGTGTACTCAATTTAAGAGAAGGCGAATGAATGCGTTCATGCAGATCTCTAGCATATATCATATGAATAACTTTTATCATATTCCTTATTAATAATATTACCTTTGTATAAAATAAAGACGTTTATACACACAGATGGAATTAGATACGACGCCAAGTTTATTAAAAACGCAAAATGCACTTTATTCTAAGCTCACAAATTTAATCTTAATTTCCAACTACTCTCATTTTTAAATTTGGCGATTTCAACGCCCCCAGTGTAGATCAAGAACAGCCAACCAATGCTGCCACTGTACAATGTCAAACATCCTACCCGGCTGGGCGGGTACGTCCAGAATCTTCCAAAAGCCTGCGTAGTTTCTGTATTGGTCGGGTGCATTCACTATTAAAATACGTGATTGTAGCCACACGTACTAAGCCATCTTCGCCGGGGTGCAAAGCGATAACTTTGCCAACTCGCAAATGAGTTGGACCAATGGACCACAGTAATCCAGGCCAAAATCTGCAAATGGTGGTGTTGGTGTTACGCGAGAGTTAGGCAATGATGTCATACGTATACTTATTATAACGTATTTACGACGACGGTATAATGTACACTTAGAGATGCAGTTTCACTAATTTACTTGCGTGTAATAGTTTTCTCAAAGAGTGGTCAACATGAGTTGATTGCCTCCACACAATGTGTCGTAGTGAACCTGGCGGATGATGAGTTACGGTAAAGATGCCGCTACTCTTTGCCAATTGATGCGTGGTCCAATCGACCGGCCACTCTAAGGATTTCGCCTGCTTCTGTGTCTATGAATGGTGCCAATGTTAGGATTGTGCTTGATGGGGAGATGCATTGCGATTTCTGCAATTGCGTAATTTCCGAATAGAAGTACTTGTTTTGTTCTGCCAACGCAAAATAATATTCATTTCAGTTGCCATCACTTGTGTATGTGAACGATATTTCCAATAACGTTTCCTGAATCGACAGATGTACGCGGTTGTGCGTAATAGTTTGCCATGACTGCTAAATCGATCCAATAGATCTATGACGATCACCTGCCCATCCCTGATGTACCATATTGACTCTGCAAAGCGTAAAGTTGTTTGGCCTGAGCAAATTTTGGCTTCAGGGGTTTGAATTCTGCCTCCATTAAAATAATCTCCTCATCCGTCAATGATCAAAGTTCAGTAATAGAATAGTTTTCTGAGCTTGATGCCATGCCACCATAGTGGATTAATGATTAATGCTGATGCGTGTATGCCACGGCTGGTGCAATCTAGTGGGTTTTGTCTTGTGCGAAGGTGATGTCAATTGCCGATTGTTGAATGTTCCTGAATGTAACAAACGCGATTTGCAACATACTCCTCTAATTGGGTTGTATTTTTGTCAAGCCAGTGCAAAACAATTTTTGAAGCAAACCACATTATACATGTAGTTCGTAGTTTTGTATTTCTTCCAGCGATGTGGTTAACAATTGAGCCGCGCAGAGTTTCAATTGAAGTATGGTTATTGAGTGCATAGGTGCCACTCGAGTTTTTGATGTTATTATTTGAGTATTACATTTGCCATCGCCTATTTAGGTGCAAAAATAGATAACAACTGCAAATTCCTTGGTGCTCGCATCGCAAAACCCATATAACTGAGCTTCCAATGGATTCTAAACCCCCAATCATCGTGATTTTCGAATTGCTTCTAACTGCGCCAACTGATTTCGGAAGGTAAGCCATTCGTTCAATAAATTAGGTGGTAGTAGTTCGTCCCATTCCAATTTTGCTTGCCATAGTTTCTATATGAAAATCTTTGCGAAAAGTAAAATAAGAGCCAACATACCTGTAGGGTCATACAGTTTCGCTGCATCGCCAGGCACCTGTCGCTTCGTGATGAATGTAGTTTCGCTCAAGCAAATGCGATAGAATAGCTCGTCTATTGTTGGATCCCAATGCAAGCCTAGCACAGTAGTCTCTGCCAAATGTAGATCAAGTGGAACAGCATTTGGTGTACCCATGGTGCCAGCTAGAACGTTGGTCCTGTTTGATCTCCATTTTCGTAAGTAGAAATGACCACTTGCCAATACTGATGAAACAACGGTAGCCAATTGAATTGCGTTGTCCACTGTTCGCACACTCTATCTGGGACAATAAGTTGATGACAATTGTCCAAGCAACACTGCTGCATTGGTCGCACAGCCAAATATGGTTCACTTGTGGTCCCATGTGTAATAGTAGCTAATTGGTAAGTGCGAGTTGGTTGAGTAAGTGTCTCTCGCCAAAGTATTTGTTGCCACTGTCGATGTCGATTTCCACATCAGCTGTCAGTGCAATAGGATAGAGACGAAATCGATGTATTAAGTGAATCAATAAGTCCTGAATAGGTCGGCCAACATATTGTGTTTCATTTAAGGAATATTCATTTGAAGTTTTGCCGAAGCGTTGAATACGACGCGAAATTTCGTTATGACAGCGTGATGCGGTATATATTAGACTTGGATCGCCTTGTTGATCTGGGATTAGGTACATGTGACTTAGTTGCTCATATTCAAGCATGGAATCCAGGTATTTCTGCTTCAGATCAGAGTTGGAAGCAAAATTGCGCTCCAATTGATAGAATCGTCGAAGTGCAAATTAATGTGAATTGCCAAGTGCGGGTGCACTTGAAAAGGAATTTATGCAGAATAACAGCCATCGCCATTGCGATGTCAGGTTGTATATCTCTGAGTTCAGCTTCAAACAGAGTGCGTAGCAATTCGTCGACTGGTCTATCCACATCGTCCATCCTTATGGATAGAGAATGAACTGAACGATGTTCGGAAGAAGGAGTTTCAGCTGATCCAAAAACGACCCATCCAAAATGAGTGTATTGTGCAACTGGGTCGTTGATATCGGCACGCAAAATGTCATCCATAATAGCTTGGCTCCATATGTTAGAACCAAGCAATGACTCAATGCGGCCAGGTTCGCCGAATTTTGGGTCGGCCAAAGGTAATCCACGCAAATGCTGCCAACAATGATCTACAATAAGGGCCATGGGTGTCAATGTGGTGATTGAATCGATAATATGAAATTCAACCGGCAATATATATGCTGAATTGATGATCGAGGCAACACTAACTGCTGCCCGGCGTCGTGTATATGAATATGCCAATGCAATGTACATTTCTGTCTGTAAATAGATGAATGGTTAAATAAACGTGTCGTAATAAAACCGACCTGTGAACCAGGACCGCAAAGTAATCTGCATGTGTGCGTATTGCGAAAGTCATCGATAACGTGCATTGTGCTGTAGCCAAAAGTATTAAGCCGTTGCTTATAATATTGTATGTTTTGATGACGCCTTCTAGTCACTAATGCACCTTTGGTGGTAGTGATGGGGTTACCACCTTTGCAGGTATCCTTGATGATGTTACACCGACAGGAACCTCTGCAGCCAGCTTTGGATTTCGACACAGTAAAGTATGGTTTCGACCGTTACATGTCCTACAATTTGTAGAAGCACATGCCTTAGTTGAATGGCCAGGTTTCAAGCAATTGAAACAAGGATTCAAATCGTTCAGGCACAGGCAATGACGTAAGATCCGTGCACTGATTAATTTGATGGCCTAGTGTGTTGCAAGATTCGCAAATTGTCAGATGTGATTGTGCCTAAATTGGTTTTGATCAGACCAGATCAGATATTATGAGTTGCCAGATAGGATAGTGTTTCGATTGCTAACAACCTTAGTGTCAGTAGTGTTTTCAGATGGCATTTTGAGTACATCTGCTGTGTGCTCAATTTCCACAAATTTCAGCAATTCTTCTAAATTCGGGATGTTTGACTCATGCCCCATGCCTGTTGCGTACGATTCGGTAGTTTGGATGCCACAATAGGAACTGCCGATGTATCCCACTGGTTAACTGGCAATTTCATGACCAATAATGCACGTTGTGATTCATGAACAGTGTCGACTACAGAGAGCAATGCCGAAGTGGATTGGTTTGCAATCGGTGATAGGCCGTTCCTTGAGGGCCTTCAATACTTCCTTATAGACTCCACTGTACATGCCGCCAACCAAAGATACAGCACCACCCTGTACCGATTCTCGCAGTTTGCCAAGTTTATATGGCTCGGGAAAGTCCTGTGAATGCACTAATATCTCAAACTTATCCTTAAAGGCTAGCCAGTTGCGCAAAGTGCCATCAAATCTGGGAATTGAGAGTCTCTCCAACTTCAAATTCATTGAATTCGAGCGCACTTACGCACTATCGCCAATGATTTCCGAATGTGAAGCGTCAACCTCGGATGAGCACAGCGGGTTCAATGCAGCTGCAAGAAAACGATTAATTTTTAACATAGCATTGTTGTAAAGTTGCTCCATTTTATCCCATAGTTCCAGGTGTGTATCCAATTCAGCCTTCTTGGCATCTCCAATAAATTCATCGTGAGCCGCAACAAATCTATGGAAATGTGTTTGCAATAAACTCTGATCCTGTTGCAGAGTTAAGTTGTCGCCATCGTAAGTCTCAGCCATAATGTGTTTCGTCAGGCAGTTCATTCCGTTGAGAGCACCAGTACGCTTATTTATTTGTGTCGAGTGAAATTTGTTTACTCTGCGTAGAATGCCACCACCACGTTTTAGTGTAAATTAAATCGGCAAATTTGTCGGCAAAATGTATGCACTTCCAAAATTTTGATTGTGAAATTTATTTGCCTACAACAAGAACAAAACCAATGGTCCGTTCACAGCCAAGCGTTTTCGTAGCACCCCAATCGACTTAATGCCGAACACGAAAGTGCATATAACATATATGTACATGCCACCAGAAAGTCCGATCGTACGACACTCCCGTAATGCGCAAATCCACAATGTTTTTTTCTCAGCCACCAACCAAATGTTCTTTTTGCGCCATGCCAATTTTAGATAATTAGTTTTATAACACGTCCTGTGTTAATTAATGTATAAAATAAAGACGATTATACACGCAGATAGAATTAGACAAGACGCAAATTTTATTAAAAACGCAAAATTCACTTTATTACTTTATTCTTAATTTCAAACTACACTCTTTTTTAAATTTGGCGTTTCTCCACGGTTTCAACATCTCCAGTGTTGACCAAGAAGAACAATCAACCAATGCTGCCACTGTACAATCTCAAACAACCTTAATCTTTCTTATTAGCTTGAATACGAATTTGTATTGAAAATATTATGGTTTCACTAGTTTATAAGATAATTTTATGTCTTAATGTGATTGCCAAATAAAAACAACACTTAATGTAAACTAATGTGTCCACGTCGCGTTGAATCGTGTGACAAGTTTCCGTGGGGCGGTGACAGGAAAAGTTGACGTCGGTGCACTTATTACCATAAGATTTTAGGATCGCAGGGCTGGTGCGAGGATTTTTTAGGTTGGGTTGTTAGCACTATATTGTGTTTGTTTTGCGGCAGGCGACGGGTTGGATACATACTTCTTGGAACAATAAATTTGGAATGTGCTGCCCTGATCCAAAAATTAAAAATTAAACATCTAACGCTTCTAGTACCGATTTTTTTTTTTTTTTTTCATTCTCTCTTTTTGTTACGGAATTAAATGCGACTATATAAGTGACGATCCAAGCGGCTGTTGTAGCTTCTCGCATTTGGTTTTTTCTCCCGATCATGCCTTTCTTTGAACACACACATTGGTTTGGCTAAATAAATTATCATTTTGAATTAATCGAGTTTTTTCTTGGCTGTCTTTTTGCAATGGTTTGGTGGGGACTGGCGATCTTCGCAACTTGACTATTGGATTGGGTAAATTCCCAAAAAATCATTTGGGAAACAACTATTGGAGGTTCTACCTTACAGTTGGTTTGGCGAATATTGAACAGGATAATTTGGAATATTTGGCACTTAATTTTATTGAATAATTTGTAATAATTTGTATATACAGTTTAATGGAAGTGGGACAGTTTTGTGGTACAATGGCAACAACGGGATTAAGTCAGCAACGTGGAGTGGTCAAAGGGCAAATTACCAAGATGAAAGCCTTCGTAAACAATAAAGCTATGTCAAGCAATGTTTTCGAATTGGAAACTAAATAACGTATGCTTTAAAAATTATTTAACAAATTTTAGCAAATGTCAATCAAAGCTGGATGAACTGGATGAATCCAAATTAAAGAACAACGAACGGGAATTGTTGGAAGACACCTATTGTGAAATTTAATCAGTTACCCAGTTTTATTAACAAACTCAGGCCAAAACCGTCTACTATCTCTGCAGATGAAACTAAGTTAAAACAAATCACGTTCTCTGGTGACCTAACCAAATGGCTTGACTTTTGGGGTGCCTTTAAGTGTTCGGTGCATCAAAACGACAAGATAAAGGACGTGGACAAACTCCAACACCTTGGAAACTGTCTTACAGGCAATGTGTCAATGATATTGCAGTCTCTGGAACTATTGCCATAGTATTATACAATAGTAAAGCAGTTGATCGTTTAAAAGCCGATTATTTTAACAAGCCGTACATATTTCAGGCACATATTAATGAAATTTTTCAATTACAGAGTGCACAAAAAGGTTCCATTGAAAATTTACATAACATAGCTGACAGTATAAATGCACATATTCGTTCATTGCTCACAATAGCAACCAAGGAGCTAATCGAAGATGGTTTAGTGTTTCGGTAGTCAAACTTCATGCGAAGAAGAAAGATAACCCAAGCACCTTTTAGGGGGGTTACTCTGTATTTTGATTCGAAAGTCAAAATTATATAAAAGTACAATTCGATTCTATTTTAAATTGGCACTTTCTAACACTTTCGAATCGAATTCATCGAAAACGAGAGAAACACTCTCATTTTCGAATATTTTTTTCGAGACTTGCAATTTGACTTGATAAATGTCAATTAAATGCCGAGCGGTTTGTTCAAAATTCAATTTTATGAAAAATTAAAGTTTACAAGATAAAATAAATGGATTCTGTTGCTTTATGGTTTGAAGAAGACGTATTACACTGATGTTTTTTTGGCGTCAGCCGTTTTTAAATATCCTTTGGATAATTGCGGATGCTGGCCCATAAAATTAACTAGCAACTCGATGCGATGTTTTGTTTGTTTTCCGGAAATAATAGAAATAAGTATTTTTGCTAACATCCAAAGTAAAAACTTACATTTTCACCGACACTTGCACCCTTTCGCAAACAAAACATCAATCGAATAAAAAAATCGAAAATCGAACGACTTTGACACAATGAATCCAATTGCTAAGTACCAATTTTCCTACGTTCGAAATAGAGAGAATTTGAAATATCCGAATATCGAAAATTCTCAATACTACAGGGTGGCTGACTCGAATTGCAACTTTTTAAAATGCTATAATTTTTTTATTTTTTGATAAATTTTATTGTACCAAAGCAAAAAATGTTGGAAAACACATTGATTTTCAAATATGTCTTTGGCGCGAATAATGGCCTTGAGACGGCCGAAGAAAGAATCGCACGCTGCCCGCAAGTGGCTCTGCGGTATTTTGGCCCATTCCCGGCGAAGTGCTTGTTTGAGGTGTCCAAACTTTGTTATTTTTTAGTTCCAACCTTCGCCTTCAAAATACTCCAGACAGAGAAATGCAACTTATTTGCATCCGGAGAATTTACAATCCATTATATCGAAGAAATGAAGTGTGGTTTTTAACCAATCTTGGTTGACGCGGGCTTTGTGAGACGGTACCGAGTCTTGTTGAAATGTCCACGGTCTCCGACCGCTGTTTGCCCAAGGCTTCAATACTGCCTTTAAGACAGTTTCACGGTATACGATCGCATTTGACGCCACGGTCCAAAATTACGAGCGGAGAGCGACCATCGGCGGTTATGGCGGCCCAAAACATCACCGTCGGTGCTGCCTGCTTTCTGGTGGCCGTCCGAAGTTGTAAATTTTCGAAGGACCTCTCTGGCAAGTTAACTCGTTTATTTTGTCTGTTGAAATATTGCTCGATAACAAATGGCGACTCATCGGAAAAAACCAAATTCGGCAACTTACCACTTTCATGCAAGCGTAGCAACGCCTTCGCTCTTTCGACTCTTACTTTTTTCTGTTACGGTGTAAGATCGTGTGCTTTTTGGAACTTCAATGGCTTGAGCCCAAGCTTATTTTTCAGTATGTATTGCATCCGTTCCAACGATATGTTGAGCTCACGAGCCATTTTTCTTCCACTTCGACGCGGATTTCGCTCGATTCGAGCCTTCACTTTCCGAACCATTTCTGTCGATGCTGCTGTTTTTTTATGACCACCTCCATCGCGTTTTGCAACGCTGTCAGTATAACGGTAACGAGCTATGGTTCGAGACACAAATGATTTATTCACGTTGAGGTGCTGGAGGGCTCTAACGATAGCTACTTATGGTTTTCCACCCAAATATAAGGCAATCACACTATCACGTTTGAATTCCATCGCGGATAAAAAAATTTTCAACACAACTGAGACGCAAATCGCTTAAAAGGCTTGTAAATAATAAAATTATCTGTCATGTGTCAAAATTTGAGCTCACAGTAATGAACGGTTTGAAAATTATAGCAGTCTGAAGTTGTTTGCAGTTCGATTCAGTCAGGATGTACTTTCGGATTACTTAGTGCCAATTATTCAAATTCGAGTGATTTGATATTAGAATCGAAATACAGAGTAGCCCCCCAGGGCTTTCATGTACCAACCCCTGCTCTCCAAACACTATGATTCAAGAAGTCCTTCAAACAGAAGGAAGATCAATGTTACAATCAGTTATGATTGTTCAGTTCACCGGAGTTGATCAATCAACATGGTATTACCGGAACAAAGCGGTAATTCGAACGACCTAGATAAAATTCCAGATATCGTTCGCAGTTTGTGTGAATTCTCCGGACAACCAGGAGAATTCAGTTCCTGGCGCAAGAGCGTCGAAAGAATTCTAAAAATCTATGATCCCATTGTATCCCAAAATATTTTAGCATACTCAAAGCAATTCGGAATAAGATTGTAGGAAATGCGGATAACGTTTTCGAATCGTATAATACGCCACTGGACTGGAAATGCATCTTCCGTTCTTAGCCCTGCATTATGCAGACAAGCGAGACCTTGGTACTTTGGAATACCAAATGACTACGCTGGTTCAAGGACAACTATCAATCCAGGAATTCTATCAGGCAGTGTACGCGTATTTATCCCTAATTCTTAATCAAATCAGCTGTATGGACATCAACAACGAGTCCCTAAGACTGCTTATGCAAAATTATCGGGATAAGGCCCTCGACACATTTATAAGAGGTCTTAAGTTAGATTTAATTAGCCACTAGCACCCTTCACAAAAAATACATCCTACGAAAGTGCAACGAAACTATCACGTGGGCATTTTGCCAGCAAGATAGGAAGACGAACAACACGACATGGAACAATAGAAAACTCGGTTAGTAAACGACACTCAGGAGCATGGCGAAACACTCCAAGAATATATTGAAGGATATCATCCAGAAAACAAAGACCCTGGATATCTAAGTGAGTTAACTGATATTCATTTTTGAGGTTAATCCACTCTTCGCTTATTTCGAGTGCGTAACGAAGATTCTTGTAGACACGGGCTCCAATAAAAATTACATTCAGTCTTCCCTTATCAAAAACCCCTTTCCTAATGAAACCCCCTTCTATGCCAATTCCGTTAGAGGAAATGTATTAATTACTCATCATACCTTTGTAAGCGTATTTGGCTTAAAAGACGTAAAAATACATTTTTTCTTTATGACCGAACTCAAGTCGTTTAATGCTATCCTGGGAAACGATAGCCTTAAAAATCTTTCGGCAGTAATACATACGCAAGATAACTACATGGTTATTAAAAACCAAGTAAAAATACGTATCAAGCAAGTAGTTTCCCAGTCCGTGAATTCGATTAATATTCGAACCAACCACATGTCTCCAAAACAAAAACAATCTATAAACGAGATTGTTCCCGATTTTCCAAAACTCTTCGACAAACCCGACGAAAAATTAACCTACTCAACTATAATAAACACATCATCTAACGATCCTCTTTACTCTAAATTTTACTCTTATCCAAAAGATGGGGTAGAGAAGCAAGTAAAAAGTCTGCTAGACAACGGCATCATTAGACCGTCACGTCACCATACAATTCACCAGTGTGGATTGTTCCAAAAAAAAACCCGATGCTTCCGGTAAGAAAAAGTACAGGCTCGTAATAGATTACAGGAAACTAAATAACATAACTGTGGTCGACCGATACCCGATCCCACAGATAAATGAGGTCCTTTCACAGCTTAGCCAAAACAAATGGTTCACTGTAATCGACCTTAAAAATCGAATTTCATCAGATTCCCTTAAAAGAATCTGATATTGGAAAAACGGTCTTCTCGGTCAATTGGACTCAAAAATGATCCATCAATAGAGAGCGCTTGACGACATTCTTCGAGAGCATATTGAGATAATATGCTACGTCATCTTTAGCCAAGACGAGTCAACACATGGACAAAATGTCCGGACAGTTTTTCGTACGCTACAAGCTGCAAACATGAAAGTACAACTGGACAAATGGGAATTCTACAAACAAAATGTGGAATTCATTCCTTGGTTTTGTCATTTCATCTGAAGGAATAAAGACGAACCCAAAAAAGTTTAAGGCAATACAAAATGTCCCATATCCTCAAACCCTGAAAGAACTTCGCTCATTTCTTGACATGTCAGGGTACTATTACGATTCATTAGGGTACTATTGGAAGAATGTAATCACGGAATTAGGTACAAGCCATGGAAAATGAACGTCGTGGCAGATGCACTTTGAAGACCACCTATAAGAGTATAAGTAAACAGTCTCAAACCAACCATACACAGCGATGAAAGCTCTTCCCATAATCTGATATATAGTAGCGACTTTAAACTTTGGCAATCCCCCTAATCAAATATTTTAGATAGTATTTAGATAGTATTTATAATAACGACAACCTTATTGAAATTAAAAAAAAAAAAATTTAACCCCACAGTTACCAATTGTATTAAAACATAAGAACGAGTAATGGGTATAACATTAGTCGAAGACATAGTTGACGAAAACAAGCAGGAAGAAATCATCATTAATACACATCAACGCGTGCTTTCTGTGCACCGCGAAAATAAGGTGCAAATATTAGAAAAATTCTACTTCCCCTCTATGTCACGCAAACTAAACTTTGTTCGGTCAAAATAAAATGATCGCCATCCCAGCAATGTAGGAATCCAAGCCACATTAATAGACAAATTTTCCAAATATGTCCAAGTCAAGAAAATTCAATAAAGGCCATAGAATACATCAGGAATCCACTGAGAGAAATCATTTTTGGATACGGTATCCCAAAAACCATAGTTTTTTTTTCATGCTCGAAAACGAATTTGGTATTCAGTTGCTTAAAACACATACGAGCACATCAAATGGTCATGCGATGCCTGAAGAACGAACAGCTGCACAGATCCTTCACGGAACTATTAAAAACGGCTATTAATGCTTACAACTTTTTAGTTCACTCCGTAACAAAGAAGAAACCGGTAGATTTATTTTCTAGTATGAATACGATGCGTCGGAATCTCAGATTCAAAAAACCTATGCAGAAAACAAGAATCGGTTGAAATCGAAACAAGAAAATGATCTGGCCAATCATAATAAACTTCCAATTAAGGATTTCTCATCCGGCGACGAAATCTACGTCAAGAAAAATAAAAGACTGGGTTCTAAACTGACAAAAAAATATACTAAAGACATTGTCAAAGAGAATAAAAAGACTACAGTGCTAACCCAATCAGGCAAAAAAATCCTCAAATTCCATATAAAAACCTAGCTAAAAAATTTTCCTAACTCTCTTTACTTCAGATACCTAATTCATACTTCTTTGACAAACGTACAAATACTAGACTATACGAACTCACAACTACTGACAATTAACACAGGAACATGCCGACTTTAGACAGAAACATTCAAAATTATACACGAAAATGAGCTCTGAAAAATATTACTAGCCATTGATACCAGTCATCTTTAAGGGCAAACCTTCAAACCTCCCATTCCAGTTATTACCTTCTCGCCGAAGAAATATCCCTTATCAGATCCCATATTAAACGTTTAACCATCCCCAGAAAGGATCGTTAGACTTTATAGGAAGTGCCTGGAAGTGAATATGTGGCAACACAGATAGCCTTGACTTACAAATTATACAGGAAAAAATTAAGTTCATTGGAGACAGCAGGCTTCGGGGAGTAATGATAAACTGAACGTGATGAAACTTCAGGTAAGTATGGTATGTCATTCCATCCTTCTCGTTTTGAATATCAACAAAAGCTTTTTCTATTATTCGACGAAGTTTTTTGTTGCCTGTACTTCTGAAGCTCTTAAGAACTGAGGTAACATTCACCAAATATCTGAACATCGTCATTTAGTTCGGATAAAATTTTTTGGCATTTACTTAAAATTTCCTTGGTTTTTTTTTTTTTTTTTTTAAATCCAATTGCTGTTTTTCAAGTTAATCCAATATTTTTCTTATCTTGGGCTGAACTTGAATGCTATGGTTATGATCGAATATCATTGCTGTCAGCAGTCACATTATCCTGTAATAATTAAATAAATTTATTTAAGGTTCCATCTACTCAGTCTGAATAGTTGAATATAGCTAAAATTTACAATGAAAAATGGAATTTTCCTAATTGCGTTTGATCGTTGGATGGGAAATACGTAGTTTTTAAGGAACCAGACAACAATGGAAGCTTCTACTTTAATTATAAAGGATCTCATAATATTGTACCAATGATAGTTGTAGACCCATGCAATAAAATTACTTATATGAATGTGGGATACATTGGAAGTGTTTCTGGTGGTGTTTTTTTTTTTCAAACATCATTGTTTTCAGCATTGGAAAATAACACATTAAACATTCCTTAACTAAGGGCGAGGAGAATGGTAGAAAGCGTCTTTGGCATAATTTCCAGTAAATTTCGTATATTTCGGAGATCCTTAGAACTGAGTCCAGAAAAAACTAAAACTGTGATAATGACTGCTTGTGCATTGCATAATTTTATATTATCTCAAAATGAGTCGACGCGTCGGCGTCCAGAAAATGAAGCGCAACGAATTCGCGAAGCATTAAAGGAGTATTTTATTTCTTCGCAAGGTGAAGTACCTTGGTAATATCAGCAGAGTTAATTATTTTAATAGAGACGTGTACCAATGTATATTTAATAAAAAAGAAATCAATATAAATCAGTCTAAGAAGTTGAGAGCCTCGAAATAACCTAGCTGGATCTATACAGATCATCCTGGCCACTTCCACTTTCTTTATTTTTATTTTTTTTTAGTTCATTTCGCCACTGGCTCTTTAAGTTATGAAGTTTCCGAGACACTTCATTTTCATTTGTGGGGAATTTCGGTTTTTATAATCTTCGTGCCGTTTATTCCATATACATGGATTACATACGTAACGTTTAATTAACCTCTTTTTTTTCGCGAGACCATTCATGAACTCTTTTTTGACTTATTTTTTATGAAAAACAAAGACGTCAACCAAACTATCGTATTTCGATAAGCTGCAAAAACTGTCGGGAGTCAATGCAAACATGTTTAAACCTGCAATTAATTGCACTCGCAAATACTCGTAAGAACTTATGTAAAAACTGTAGCGATCGAACTTGCTCCGCACTTTCCACACTTGCAAGGCACTGTCGGACAGACTGTCAGACATTTCTTGCAGAAATTTTCTTGCAAATGGAAACGCGGCCTTAGTGAATGAGTTGCGTAATTTATATGTTATCGTTCTTGCATTGATAATATAATAAAAAAAAAAAAGCCAACCCTGCTCCTGGCTTCATCAAACGCGGGTCTAAGGAGTTTTCAAAAACTTATGTGACCTTTACATAACCTTTGTTAAACCTGGTCTTTCCTGAGATTATAGCCAACAGTTACTACCATAAACTGATCGGCTGAAACTTATAAATTTACAACCCCTTTCTAAACGCCGAAACGTTGCCGATATTCTCTTTATTTGTCAAATTTTAGTTGGTAATATTGATTGCCCTTCTTTACTTAGGTCTGTGCCACTTTTCCGACTCAATCTTCACAGAACAAATAACGGGCATCTGAACATTCAGTCTAGAATGCTTCGTTAAGTTAACTATATTCTGCCTCTTCGACAATCTCAGCAAACTCTCTCCCAAGAACATTTTTATTTCCACCTATGTCTCACTTCTTAACCTTCTGCAAGCGCTCCCACCCTATATATAGTTTTAAGTGAAACTGTCAGTTTTAATATGCTTGTACTAAGCCTTAATAAATTTGCCAGGAGTTGACGCGGACCTCAAATCAAATCAAGTTCTAAGGAGTTGCACTAGCTTTCGCTTAAAGTTTCTTGTACTTCATCCAAATACAAAAGGTACCATTTATATTCTGTCCAACATTTATTGGCAATACACGTCTTATGGGGAAGCTTTTTCAAAATCAGTAGCGTGCCATATTTTTGCACCATACAAAATTGCAAGAAACCCTCCATAAAAAGTGTTTACTCGCCAGTGAATTTTCAATTGTATCTGACGTACATCAAACATGTCTTATTCAGCGCACATCGGAGTGTGCACTGATTGGCTGTGGTCTATGGATGCTGCTATTCAAGACCTATTAGACTGATGTGCATTCACAGTTGCCAGTGTCCGTTTGGTAAGTTTTTTCCTTGGGTTTCTGTTGATTAACTTTTGGTTTTAGAGCTTTGAAAAAAGTTCTTAATGATGAGTGTTATCGTTGAAATCGTGTGTTGGATTTTTGCATTTTCTCGACATTATGTACCTTTACCGAAATGAGAGAATACATACTATTGAATTTATTAATAAAAATAATTTTTTAGTGACAACTTATCAATACGTTTAAACACTCACGATATTAATCGTAAGTTATATTAAAACAAATCGATAGAGTATCATTCAAACCCATAGCATTATTAGTACTTAAGAGAAAATATTTCTGCATATTCTACAAACGCGCATTTTTAGATCATTACAATATTTATTTCACCGGAAAAAGAAAGCATATAAAAAGTTGAAAAGATATAAAAGATTTTCTAATTTTTTGTATTAATTATTTTCAGTGCTATTTATATACCTATATGTATATGTATAATTTAACATTAAAATTGTACGAATTGGATTTCAGAATGAATTTGCTTTCAATTTATTTGAGCATGATAAAGCTCAAATAGAGAGCGAGGGTAGAGAGCGAGGTTCGTCATTGGCATCTTCTAGGCCATTTTTTTTTTTTTTATTTAGAGCAGACTCACCGTATGCCACTATCAACATTTCTAGTGTTTAGGAGCACTTAATTACATTTTGTACACAAAATTTGATGCAAATTCGTTGCTCCATTTTTTATAATAAATGAAAATCGCCGAACACACTTAAACTGTGCACATGTGTGCATAATCGAATGTACCTTGCCCACGAAATTTCAAAAGTCACCTTTCTTTTTGAACACACCTCGTACGAGTGTATAGTGACTCAACTTTTTGATCACATGATCAGCAGAATAAAAGAAAAAAAAAAAAATAAATAAATAAAATATTACATTTCAGTATAAAAAATAATGAGAACCAAATTCATCTTTTAACATAATTTAATACAACAAAAGTAAAAATAGGGCATTTCATCAATTTTTTTACCTTGCGAAACTGTTCCTACTTAGTACTTCGTATGGCCTCCTTTTGCTTTGAGAACCTCTTTTATTCTTCTTGACATGAACTTTTTACATTGATTTGCGGTGATATTTTGTCAAGGAGTTTAATTGCAATGCCATAATTCATGCAAATTCGGACAATCTTCAGGCAAATCCGAAATATCATGATTAACCTCAACCCAAAGGTGTTTGATAGGATTGAGGTCTAGAGATTGTGGTGGCCAATCAAGTCTTTAAAATCGCTGATTTTGCGGACACGCTTTTGTAATTTTGGCTGTGTGTTTCGTATCATTATCTTGCTGGATGATAATGTCTGAAACATTTACTAATATCTAGCTCTGTTTTAGATTCTTACTGAGCACTTATAGCTAATCATGGGTTGACCTCATTTATAAATGGGCCTACAAGACCGATTTCAGGTATTTGTCTTGATCATGTATTTGGTCATTTCATGAAAATTTCTTTAAATTTATGTGCTGGTGTTAATTTTGACCTTCGTATTACAGATCACTGTATTACAGGTATTGTATTTAATAGTATAAAAATGGAGGTGGGTAATAAATTTGGTTTACCTAGAGTGATTAAAATTAATTTTGAACAATGCACTGTATTTTGAACAGTGGGAGGATGTTTATGGGGAAGAAAGCGCTTCTAAGGCTTATGATGCCTTTGTATATATTTTGAAGTAAAATACTATATGAGCTTTTTTAACCTTGTCGTTGAACAGAGAAGATCTGATGTAAGACTTAAACCCTGGATAATTCGAGCAGTTTTTAAAAAAAAATTTATTTAAACACTCATTGCGTAAGAAATGCTGTAAATATCCACTTAATTCTTTTTTAAAAAAGCGCTATAGTCGATTGTGCCAAAAACTAAATAAGAAAATTCGCATTTGTCGAGACAGATACTTTCATAGAAAAATAAGTATTTCTCGGGGTAACCTCAAAAAGGGTTGGAAGGTGTTAAACAGTATTGTTAATCGAAATATTACAAATCATGGTAGTTCCATTATATTATCAAGCGGAAATGATAGTATTTCAGACTCTTCAGAATTATCTAACGAACTCAATGACTACTTTTTTCATTTGGGCAAATGACTTTTTCGATTAACTTCTCTGTAACATGTAACTGTTGCACTCGATTTAAACTTGTGAAAAGTACTTTTTATAAACATAGTTTCTTCTTTGAACCGATTTCCGGGTTTGAGCTTTTGAAAATCGTTAATTCCCTAAAAATTTGAATTCCTGTGGTAACGATATTTCTTACCTTACGCTAAAAAATATTGCTCTTAATATCATAGATATTCTGATACATTTGTTTAATTTGAGCATTGTGTCTGGAATTTTCCCCGAACAATTAAAACGCGTCAATATAATACCTCTTTTCAAGAAAGGTAACATAAAAGATAAAAGGAATTACAGACCTATTTCCTTGTTGTCCTCTATTTTAAAAGTATTTGAAAAGGTAGTCAAGAGTAGAGTTTTGGTATATCTTACAAAAATAATTTTTTTTAGTCCACCGCAGTTTGGGTTTAGGGCGGGCTTATCCACAGCTTATCCAGCTTTTTGCTCTTTTATACACAAAGAACTGGATGGTAAACATTCTTGCGTTGGACTTTTTGTTGACATAACCAAAGCATTTGACACGGTAAATCACAACATACTTATGAATAGATTACATAGGGAAGGATTTCGTGGATTTATATACAGTTGGTTTATGTCCTATATAAAAAACAGAAAGCAAAATGTAAAAATTGGGAACATTGTAAGTGACTCTAAAGTTACGAATCTATGAGTCCCTCGAGGGTCTGCCCTTGGTCCTATTTTATTTTTAATTTACTGCTTACCTTAATAAATTGGAACAATTAATTGTCCTACAAAAGTGCGCCATTAGGAAAGTTTATAAAACTAACCGTTTTGCCCACACTATGGACCTATTTAGGTTGTTAAAACTTCTACGTGTGAGACAATTGTACTAATAACGTTCTTTATTAGATGCGGGTATTTGCAAAGCCCGATTAATGACACCTACAACTTGCGAAGCTATACAAGTTCTGCTGTGAAAGTCAATGCTTTTCGGACTATAAGTTTTAGGAAGTTATACTTCATAGTATCTTGCAAATTGTTTAATACACCGAGGACATACGATGCATTAGGATTTTGCACAAATTTTTGAAAAAAGTACGATTTTGGCGTCTTGATTTTAATCATAATGAGATTGCAATTTTGTTGCGCTTCATTGCTTAAAGCATGCATTTTCTACAGCTTTTGTTTTATTTTCATACTGATTTTTTTTTTCCTTGCTCTTTAAAATTTTCATTATATCGATTGTATTTTTAATAAAATAAGACTCTATTCATATTGTATACCCCACAATGAATTAATTTGCTTAAAGTGACATTTAACCCTATTTGCAATGTTAAATAAAAAATGTCACTATCTATTTTCTATAAGTAGGTATGTTAGTAAAGTTTAATAATTATAAAATAAATTTGTATGCCACTTTTCTAAACATTGGCGACCATCGGATCCAAGATGGTTTATTTTTGTTTCATCCGACCAAATTACCCTTGTCAAGTCAATAACTCAATAATCTTTATATTTTTTCGCAAATTGTAGCCTTAATTTTTTATAGCGGTCAGTCAATAGAGGCTTTTTAATTTTAGTGCGTCTATAAAAACCGTTTCTGCGCAAAATTGTTTGTACAGTTGTTACATTAATCCCATCGTTTTGGTTTATTGCTTAATGAATCTGAATTTAAAATTGGTTTCTTTTCAAGCTTAATTTTTTAAGCGTCAGGCTTCAAAATTTGCGTATTTTCGATACAATTTCCACTGAAACTCCAAGTTTTTCAGAAATTTTTCGATGAGTTGTCTTGGAAACAATTAGCCTTTCCACTTTCTTAATTTTGAAGATATCAAGTTCTTTCATCTACCATCAAATTTAAAACAATTTAAATGCCTGTTTAAACTTAAATTTAAATTAACCTTATGTAGGATTCTTATTTTAATACTTTAAGCAGTGTCGACACTGCCGCAGTTGCATAATGTGAGTACAAAGTTTGAACAAGTGTGGATTTTTTTCGTGTCTTTTGTAAAAAATAAAAAGATTCAAAGTATTAAAATAAGAATCCTACATAAGGTAAATTTAATTTTCAGTTTAAACATGCGTTGCCTATGAACTTTTACAAATTCTCGCAAAATAACAGTACATTTTCGATTGCTTTTCCTGTGCTAATTCATAATCTCTAAATTTATTTTGAATGAAAATTTAGTTGATCTAACTGTTAAACTGAAAGAGTTACAACTAAAAATTATACTTTGCTCTGATCATGTGATCAAAAAGTTGAGTCACTGTATAAATATATCTATTATAGTTCAATATTAAAAAATGCATGCATGGTATAATCATACTTACAAACTGTACAGTTTTTAGGTGGCAAGCAAACGTTGTCTTCGTTTTCCTCGTGAAATGAATCTTGTAAACGATTCACATCTCTATTTTTGGATGAAAGGATCAGTGATATCATTGTCAACGTTTTTCCTTAAATAAAATTAAACAGGGTTATACGCATTTATGTGTATACATATATACCAGAACCTGTACTTACCTAAGCCCATATCGTCAGCTAAAATCCCTCCTCTTGGTTTTTGGCTTTCTCGCCAAATCATCCACGCCAGCGCGCGCTTTTGATGAATCATTAGAGTCACTTTTAGTTCTGTTGGATCATCAGCCAAAATGTCTTCACCAGGACAAGTTTCTATTGAACCATGTAAATCCTAAACAGTAATACAATATCATATTTAAAATATAAATTATATATTACTGTACAGATCTAATTTTTATATGTTCAGTCAAACCGACATTTTACACTAATATTTGGCCAAATATTCGATACTCATAAGCTTAAAATACAACAGCAAAGCAACGTTAATTAATTTTCTTTAAAACCAAATTAGAAAGCTCTTAGATGCAGAAAGATGCAGAAATAAAACCAAATTGGAAAGCTCTTAGATGCAGAAAGATGCAGAAATAATAAATACTTTTTACTGATTTTTCTTTGCGGAGAAACTAATAAATAGTTATAAAACAAAATATAAATAAATAAAAAAGTGGAAGTGGAAATGTTCAAATTAAAGTTATAAAAGAGCAGTCATGATCTTTTGCGTGTTTATAAGCATGTATTATACATATGACACATACATATATCAAAACTATTGATTACCGGAATTTAAGCGGCGAGTAATAAGTTAATAAACAATTAAAATAAGTATACTGATGATGGATGGAGATGTTTCAGGAGCATCTGATCAGATGTGGACATTGCTCTCCAATTTTGAGCGGATGAATGCCTTATATATTGAGGCTAGATCAGAGAGGGTAAAATATTTCTTACATCGCTTAGAGAAACCTAGCTATTTCGCAACATTCTTGGCTACATCGAATATGTGGTGATTCCAACGTAAGTTGTCACTGAAACACATACAGAGAATGGAAAATTTTTTGGTTTAAGTGCCATTCATGGATAATGACTGTGTATTTAAGTTTCGCTTTAATGACAGCAGATAGCATTAAGTTTTGGAAGCATTAAATTATACCCTTCTTGGTACTTCCCCAATTGTTTATGGTGTTAATATCGGAATTTAATGAGCTTAATATACGCTGCCGTTCCCGTTCTACAGCCAAAAAGTAGGGGGCGTGAGTCCGGGAACGAATATGAAATGAGGCATCAGCAAAGAAATATATTGGATTAGAAGAAGCAGACAAGAGATCATTGATGAAAACTAAAGAGTGTCGGAGACACAATAGAGCCCTGGGACACGCCAGCAGTTATTTTGTAAATATCAGGCTTGAAACCATCGAAGACAACTTGAATTGAACGTTCCGAAAGGTAATTTCTAATCCATTTAAGAAAAGTGTCATCGATTCAAAAGCACGCATTTCCGATAAAAGGGCTCTGTTAAACGCCTTAAAAATATCAAGTGCAACCATCTTTCGCTAGATTGATGTACGCTTTGGTTTCACTTTTCGGTGAGACATGCCATTAAATCAACAGTGGACCTGTTGTTGCTTCGAAAGCCATATTGCCGGTCATTGAGAAGTTTTCGCTTTTCGAGATATTTCATTAGCTGACGGTTGATCAACGTTTCCATGACCTTGGAAAGAAGTGCAATGGATCTGTGGAAAGAGAGGAAAGAAAATTCGCCTTTTTTAGTAATGGGCTGAACAAACTCTGTTTTCCATCTACTCGGAAAGAATCCTAAAGGGTAGAGTTGATGGAAAAGCTTACGAAGAAGTTTTGCCAGCGAGGAAGAACACCTCTTCAGAAGAAGGGGAGTTATATAATATACACGAGCGGATTTGTGTATATTAAGATCTTTAAGTACTCGTGCTACTACACGAATGCAAAAGTAGATTCGTCCCATTCGATTCGACGCACTCAAATAGAGTGTTGAGCTGACCACAAAATGTGCAGCAAACAGACCGGCCTTGTCCAAAGAGCTGACACCTGGAATGTCATTGCAAGCGAGTTTTGGGATAGAGGATGAGGCAAAATTTCTAATGTTTTTGACAAGCGACCACACATTTTTTACTGCCTTTGGGACATTGCAGTATTTTTTGCCTGAGTGTTTGGTCATACAGTCATTTTTGGCTCGCTTAAACTTTTTCCGGGTTTGCTCTGTCGGGTTTGTCTTGAAGGAGCGAAAAAACATTTCTCTTAAAATTCCAGCCTCTTTACAGCTCGAACGTACCATGCATTTCCTTTCGGTTTGATACTCTTCATCCACTCTACTCTTCATAAGCATCTTCATAAAGCATCTCATTCCAAAGTGAATAGTGTCTGTGATCATATCAGGAGCGGACTCCACGTCCTAATCGAGAAAACATAACGACCAGTCAAAATTCCTAAAGAAATAGTTAATTCCACTCCAATTAGCTTTTTCGTATTGGCATAGGCATCTTTTCCCTAAATGTGTGGTGGGTGTTTGAGAAATTAGCTGGTATAACACATTGGTCCGACGAGTCTAGAGGGGAGAGCACATCAACGGTGAACATATCAGGGTGAGAGGTTAAAAACAAGTCCAGAGTGTTGGCGGTATGACTATCAACGTCTGGTATTCGTGTGGGCTCATATACAAGCTGGGTCAAGTTATTTTTCGCAGCGAAGATCTCAACTCAAAGAAGCTCGATGTTTGGGTGCCACATGAATTAACGCAAAAAAATTTAATTAAACGAATAACCATCAGTGAAACGCTACTGAAATGTAACGAAATAGAACCATTTTTGAAGCATTTATTACGGGCGATGAAAAATAGATTAAATACGAGAATATTCAACCCAAGTGATTATGGTCATAGGTTGGTAACCGACCACAAACAACTTCAAAGCTTTTATTGACGGCAAATGAGGTTATGTTGAGTGTTTGGTGGGATTGGAAGGGAATTGTCTATTATGAGTTGCTAGAACGTGGCGAAATGGTCAATTCGATCCTCTAATGTGCACAACTTGATCGTTTGAATGAAGCTTTCAAGAAAGAGCGACCAGAATTGACCAATAGAAAGGGAATTGTCTTTTATCATGACAATTAGTTTTTCATTACTTTTGTTAACTTTACATTTTTTTGATATAATAATCCACTTAGTATTTTGGTGAAATTCAAATTGAACTTTCAATTTTTCATCCAACTTTCACAATTGTACATTTTTTTCTCACCAAAGTTTGATACATTTTTATATCATATCAGATCTTAGTAAAATTTATATTTAAAAATTCTTTTCCAGAATCAGTATGAAGTAATTTTGGTGAATTCGAAACCTCTTTAGTAATTTGCGTCTGCAACGTATTTCCATCTTTCTTTTTTAATGATTTTGTCAAAGCAAATTTTGAAATCGTACCAATAACATTTAGCAAATACTTATTTACATCCTTTTTTGATTTTTGTATTAACGGCTGTCATAATAGATAAATCAGCAGCCCACAATTCATTTATTCCTTTCCTTGGGCATCGAACTTGTCGAGTTGTTGAGACTCAATAAGGTCAATGAACCTCGAGAAGTTCTCCAGATGAGTCCCGAAACTAAAGGTCTTTTTCGACGGATCGACGGATCGATAACATCTGAACAGTGGCAGTTGGTCAAGTTAAAGCTTTCGGGAAACTTCTTGGCCAATATGCGGGATATCTTCGTACCTCCAATCATATGCGACGCTTGCTGCCACCAAGGCTACGTCAAACTTATCGCATGTGCCGATTAAAGATATCTCGATGTGTACACCATAGCCATAGGTAGATTAGGAGAGATTTGGTGTAGCGTAAAATACGAAGTCGTTGCTAAGGAAGATATCCCTAGCAGATATAGAAGCTGCACCAATCCCAGCCGAACCCTCCTCCCCAAAACGTATTCTGGAGAGCATCAAGCTTAGCAACCCGACCCTTCTGACTCATGACTGGAAAGTCGAGAAACTGGAAGAATTCAATGGTCCGTGAGGTTGCGCGTTAATTGTGGTCAATTAGGAATCCCTTAACCCTCTAGCGCAGACTAAAGGCATGATTCGGTTGGCTTCGAGTCAATTAACCTAACGGCTTATAAAAAGGATGACCTAGGTGCTGATGAGCAACCTCCTCTTCCTTTAACTGAAAAATTCAGCCTTTCCAGGAATGGATAGCGACGACTGCAATTTATCTAACGCGACAACTAAGCCGTCAGTCTCTTCTTTTGACACTCTGTCGGAAATGGCAACCAATGAGGAACTAAAACGAGATCCTTTACGATCATATGAAGAAGCTTAACTCTTGGGCACATGTTCAAAATCGGAGGACTCAAACAACAGCACCATGGTGAATACTACTCTGGTAAATTGTAGAGTTGATACAGTTTCACCAGATTAATCTCCATCAATCAAAAAAGGCTTCGACCGTACTTACTCTGCGTCTTCCCGAAAACGCAGAAGAAATCATCCTAATCTAGAGACCATGAATCGTAGAAGGCGTGGGTCGTGGACTTGGGACACCTGTATACACTCCGCTCTATACAAGTGACAAAGGTAAGATTAGAGCTTTTATATTAGTGAAACGTAGCCTTAATGCTTTTATACTTCCTATCCGAGCCTACTGGCTGGCAGCGGCATATCTTTATTCTTTGCATTGAGCAAATGAGCATTAAGCACGTTGACAATTAGCTCACTCAGTACAAGAAACCGACATGAAATGCTAGATATCACTCTTGTCTTCGACAACATCACTTAAATCCTAACGAAATGGATGGTCTCGTCGGAACACCAATTTTCAGACCACAGATACATCCAATTAAGCCTGAGTGATGCTCCTTCTAGTCAACCAGAATTTTGGAATTATCGAAAACCTGATTAGCCAGAATACATAGGAATACTGCCAAAAACACTATCCTTTGGACCCTCAAGTCCCCCGTGTGACATCAACGAGCTTGACATAAAAGTCAAGGAATTTATCCTGGCTCACAATTAGGTTAGGGTTGCTTCCTACCCTTTTATTAGACCTAGAGAAAACATGCTAACCTAACAAAAAGGACAAGAAAAGTGAATGACTGGAACTCATAAAAAATCACTCAAAATACGGGTATATAAAAAAGAACTAAGGAAGGCAATGCGACAATCCCGGAGATCATTCTGTGAGATTACAGAAACCTCTGAGACATCGAGGTTTAGAAAAATCCTCTCTACAAATTCTATGACGCTAGTTGTTTGGAAAAAAAAAAAAAATAAAAAAAAAAATTATTGCTCTTGGACAACCTCAAGTGACCTGCCACTGAACATTCACTTTCCAGGTAGCTCCCTCTTCGCGGCTAGGAGCAACCCAAACAGGACTACTGCAACTGTGACCAAAATTCATGATCTGATTACAAGAGACAAACTGCTTTAGGCAATAAATAGCTTCAAATCCTACAAGAATGCTGGTCCGGACGGTATAATACCTGCCGAGCTACAAAGGTCCTCAGATATTATCCTGCGTTTACGCTAGACAATATCATGAGGAGCTGTGGACCCACATTTCACTGTTATGGAGAAAATTCAATGTAGTTTTAATTCCCAATACTCTCATGCTGTCCCAAGAACCTCAGACCTATAAGTCTATCATCTTTCCTTCTAAAAACTCTAGAGCTACGGTTTGATATCCATATATGAGCTAAAATGTATCCAACATTTTTGTCAAGGGCTCAACATGCCTACTGCAAAGGAAAGTCGGTGGAAACGGCTCTGCATTTACTGACTAGCCACATCGAACGATCCTTATACTATAGAGTGTACACAATAGTCGCTTTCTTGAACATAGAGGATGCCTTTAACAACGTCAACATATCTGCAATCATGACTGCGCTGTCAACTCTGCAGGTAGACGACTCACTTGAGGAGTTGATCAGTCTTATGCTAAATAGCAGGATAATCAACTCCAAACTGGGTGGGGCTTCTGCTAAAAGATGTGTCAGAACAAGTACGCCGCAAGGCGGTGTCCTTTTTCACCTTTTCATACCATTAAAGAAGTCCTTCAACTAAATCTTAACAGATAAACCCATTGGGCAGGTCGCTGTGAATTGAGAGTAAGCCCCCATAACATTGACATTTTTTGCAGGAAATATAAAATTCCAATCATAGACCCTCGTCAATAAAAGTTAAGTATTTTCCGATACAGCAAAATATCTGGGTCTAATTTTTGACAGAAGACTAAACTGGAAACTTAACATTTAAAATAGTCAAGAAAGCCACAGTAGCATTTTTCTCTTGCAAGAAATGAGACATAACCCACTGGCTATACCAAGTGTATGTATGAGTTTTTTTCGGTTTAACTAAGAGATGGCTCCAGCGAAAAGTACGCAGCGTATTAATTTCACGCATACATTGGTCATTTTGTTCGTCTGACATTTAACTACAAACACACACAAGTTAAGTCCGCCAAAAACTACAGTCCTTGTTTTATCGTTCAGTGATCATATCGAGTTTTGTGCCTAAAAAAGAACATTTGCTGCACGTATTGCTTTTCTTATTTAATCAAATGAAAAAAGAAGTGAACACGTTCCATCAAATAGAACATGTGAGGCATGATTTCGATAATTTTAACCCTCATTCGTTGTTCATGTAACTTTTTCAAGCTGTGTCCACTTAAATATTTTGACGAAGTATTGTACTAAAAAAACTTACAAATCTGTTCTTGGTATCCATATTCATACAAACTGCAGAATGTGATTTTTCAATGCTAAAATGAATCAACAAGCTGGGTGTATTTTTGGGCGTGGTGAATTGTTTGAAGTTTTTTGTTTTGCGAGTTGGCATACAGTTCAAGACTAACAAAAAACAGAGCAACGTCTTCTGAGCAAAAATTATACAATTCTTTGAACAATATGAATCGTCGAATACTTCGCAATTGCCGTATTGATGAAGATTAATTGGAAAGTGATAATTCGAGTCATGAAGCATCGAGTGAAGAATATGAAGAAATTGGAGATGAGCAAGTGGAAAGCTCGAGTAATAAAACCCATGAAACTGATTCGTCGGAAATTGAACCACTTCTACAAGAAATTTTAGAAGATGGATTGATTGAATATACAAAAGCATTCATTTGTGGTAGAAGATTTTCATTTCGCCATCAAACAAATGTTCGACAAGGTATCTGTTTGTTGTTTTTTTTTTCAGTAATTTTTTTTTTACGTTCGTTTTTCATTTTTTCCACAGGTCCCACTGCTTTTGCTTTTTAGCCGTTGCTTCTCCTTTGTCAGCTTTTTCTTTGATCCTGTCACCAATTAAAGATCATATTCTTCGAATGACCAATTTATTTGGTGCGAGAACATATCGCGAAAACTGGGAACTTTTGACCATGGGGAAATTGCATGCGTATTTCGGTTTACTTCTTCTTGCTGGTGTTTACCGCTTATATGGAGAGTGTGTTACGCAATTTTGGGATGCAGATAATGGCAGAGCTATTTTCCGCAAAACCATGAGCCTTGACATATTCAAAAGAATTCATAGGTGCATTCGTTTAGATGATCGTGAGGAGCGTGTTCGACGTGATAAGCTTTCGCCCATTCGCTTTGTGATTGACAACTGGACTGCACCTTTCAAGGCATTGTATACCGTTGGCAAAGCAGTCACGATTGATGAACAACTAGTTCAGAATTGGGGAAAACACTCACGGCACCATTCGTTGCAAAACGTAGTCATCCAGCACGTATAAGACCACAAGCATCATCTTGCACATCACCAATTGTTCACCTCCAATCGAACAACAAAAGAGGTCAATGCTACATATGTTCCAGTAAAAACAATCAAAATGTTTTCTCTTCCCGGTGTAAAAAATGTGGAAGGTTTATTTGTGCTGAACATAAGTATTCTATCTGCCATTCTTGTGCCTCTTGCATAGCTACAAATTATCTTTTGACGATTTGAATTAAAAATTTAACATAAATAAATAAACATTAAAGATTATGAAAACAATTTTTGTGTCTGGTTATTATTTCATTTCATTTTTATCAATGTATGCGCGCGCACACCAAACAACTTATGTGTACTACGAATTTCAACAACCGACGAGGGTTAAAAGTGATGAGTTCAATGTGAAAGACTGTGAGTGCTCTGGTAGACCCCAAAAATGCAGGAATTCATGGATGATGACCCAACTCAAACTCAACAGCAATTAGCAGAAGCATTACATGTGTCACAGGAAATAATTTGCAGACATTTACGAGCATTGGGGAAGATAATTTAACTCGGTAAATGGGTCGCACACGAATGAATATCAAATGAAAAATTGCAGTCATTTGTGAAATTCTGCTTTAACGCCACGAAAGGAAATCATTTTCCGAATTGTGACGGGTGACAAAAATGTATTTATTTTGAAAACCCGAAGCGGAAAAAATCGTGGCTTTCACCTGGCGAAGCCTGTCCTTCAACATCAAGACCAAATCGCTTCGGCAAGACCATGCTCTGTGTCTGGTGGGACCAGAGCGGTATTTTGTATAATGAATTCTGAAATGAAGCCCGGCGAAACCGTTATTACACAACAATAGCGCCAACAAATGATTAATTTAAGCCACACATTAATCGAAAGACGATCGGAATAGACCAGAAGACATGGCAAAGTGATTTTGTTACACGACAATGCGCTGTCCCACACAGCAAAACTAGTTAAAGACGCCTTGAAATCTGCACCTGCCGTACTCCCCAGACTTAGCGCCATCAGACTATTATCTAGCAGCACTTCAGCGATTTCGAGAAAGTTGGAAAATGACTTGACAAATGGTTTGCGGCAAAAGACAAGCAATTTTTCTGGCATGCTATTCATATATTACCTGGAAGATGGGCGGCGAATGTGTAGAAATCGATGGCCAATATTTTGAATAAAAAAAAGTATTTTCCATAGAAAATTACGTATGGTATTTTTTACCAAAAAAAATCGTATCAACTTATGCATACACCTGGTATATCTCGGTCATAAGACCGATACTCACCTACGGTTTTGTCTGGTTTACGACCTTAGATAATGCTATCTAACAGCAAACCAAGCAGAGTCCAAAAAACAGCACATCTATACATAAGCGGAGCCCTACGTTCTACTCGCTCCGCGGCATGGGATATACTGTTTCACTTGACACCGCTCGATAAATTCAGCAGGCAAATAGCTACGACTGCAGCTATTCGCCTTGGGCACACCTAGTGTGAAATTTTGAAAAAAAAAATTATTTTTTTTTTTATATTTCGATAGTTTATACCTTTATATTATTTAAAATAACATACTTAAATTTTAAATGAATATCTCAAATAGTTTTTGAGTTACAGCCTCCTAAAAAGTTTGCTACGGGCTCTACCAGAGTTGTTATTCGGGTTCTGTGGTCATCGTACATCATTATAATACGATTCCAGTTTCTATTGTTGACCTTCAGGTATACAGAAATGCATGAATAGGTCTAATCTTTAGGGATTTTTCGTTTATAACTACGTCACATATTTTCTAAACCAGACACATTTAGTTTTACTGTGACCGTTATACTGAACACTTCGTAAGTTATTTTAGTAAAAATGAGTGATGAACCTCTGTATTTAAACCAAAAAGGTACCCAAGACATTCCCAGACATAGATCAGTTTTAAGAAAACGAAAATTTGCGGGAAACTAACATACATTTGAGGTCTACCGCGAATACCAGTACGTCCGCTGAAAAACTGTCAGAAAATAATGATAATAATATTGTGATTGATCGAACTCATGGATAATGCATTATTCAGTTTGTTTCGGTTTTTTATGCAATTAGCAATTTAGTATTCAAATTTCCCAACTTGTAAAAAAAATTTAATTTTTATTAAGCAAGTCCGCGAGGTTAATGATTCAAAATTGCTGTCATGTGTGAATGCGGTGTTTCGTACATCAATTCCGGGCCTATGGTTAAAAATATATTTCAAATAAATAGACGTTTAGGGGTTGTGATGCGTCTTTTGGGTATCGGAATAAACGTAATTAATATTTTTTGCGGTTTGATGGAAAGTAAATTTTATCATCAAACTTTCGCTGGATGCTTCACGAATTTATGGATAGCAACAGAATCAGTTTGTAAATTTAGTATGGAAAGAGCTGTTGGAAAGGAGAAGAAGCAGAAGCATATTATAAAAATCGTCGATTTGTGTGTAAAGTCAGCTTACTATCAGGGCTGTGTCTTTTTGAAAAATAAAAAAGACAGCGATCCCGAAGCTTACGAAGAATGGCGCTCAGTAGACAAAGATGATTGAGACATAAATCATAAAGGTTCGTTGTCTGTTGTGGGGTATACACGCGTCGGGAACTTATATTTGATCTATTTTCAAGTTCAATAACCTTATTCCATAATGTCGTGTAAAGTTTGCAAAAATAAAGTAGAGCGATCAGAACCAAAATTAAGTATTCTGATTGTCACTCTTTTCTCCATGCTTCTTGTGCGAATTTGATGATAGACGATTTGGAATTTATTAAAAAAAGCAATGGCATTTGGCGTTGCTCTAGCTGTATAATTATTCGTCGGAAATCTCTTTCAGGAGCTGAAATCGCGATTTGTTCTCACAGTGGAAGTACAGTTGTTATACCACCGGAGAATTCTATTGCACCTGTTGAATAATCACTCAATCCAACAGTAACCAACACATCAATTGCACATAATGCACAGCCTAGTGAGAAAATCAAAGTAAATTCTTCGTCAGCTAAATCGCCCATTACTTTGGAAACGATTTATGAAGAGATCTTAATAATTAAAGAAAACGAAAAAGACCAAAGACAGCTAATCGATGCTCTCCAAACCAAAAACAGAGCCAGTGAATGGAGAATTTCATGGTTGGAGACTATAGTCAACTACCTTGAACAACAACAACACTATTGAAATTTTTAATGTCCCCAACACCCACGGCACCTCTGATACTGATATCGCTTTGAAAGTTTTCCGCGATGGTATGAATTTGGATGTGACTGAAAAAGACATCGATTTTTGCCGCATGAAGAATATCTCAACCAAATCACAAACGAAATCCAGCAAAAGAATAAATATTCTCCAAGTGAGATTAATTTCTCGTATCTGCAGAGAGAGAATCATGAAGGCGAAAAATGAGCACAAAGCAAAACTGATGACAACGATTTTTAACGAGTGTACTGAGCCACAGAAGATGTTCATAAATGAGAGCCGATCCTACCACACCCGTCATCTGTTAAAGGCTGCTGAATCGAAGAAAGTCTCCAAGGGATATAAATATTTGTGGACGAGAAATGGGACAGTTTATATGCGAATAAAGGAAGGCGATAATTTAGTCAAAATAAATTGTATTGCTGACTTAGATAAAATATGAATTCTGTTGGTATAAATAGTCCTATCCCGTCTCCCCAAAACTTTCAAATAGCCTCTAGTGTCAATGTATTTGTAACCCGTAACTACATCCGTAGTTTAAAAAACAATTTGTTTGTTAGCACATATCGAAAATCTCGCGAATTTGTCTATAGTAATTTTATATTGAGTGAAATTTTAATCTATCAAAATGAGTTAGATTTTTATAATATTCCGGGTTATTTGCCTTTTGGCAACTGCAACGACTCGTACTCTGCCAGTGGTGTAGCTGTTTATGTCAAAGCTGGTTATGTGTTTGATAGTTCATTGATAAAAATTCCTAGTGCTGATGTAGTGAAGTTGTCCCTTTCGTATGCAAATGAATCTTATTTAATATTGAGTGAAATTTTAATCTATCAAAATGAGTTAGATTTTTATAATATTCCGGTTTATTTGCCTTTTAGCAACTGCAACGACTCGTACTCTGCCAGTGGTGTAGCTGTTTATGTCAAAGCTGGTTATGTGTTTGATAGTTCATTGATAAAAATTCCTAGTGCTGATGTAGTGAAGTTGTCCCTTTCGTATGCAAATGAATCTTATTTAATACTATGTTTTTTACAGATTGCATGAATTTAGTAAAAATGTCTTAATTAACGAGCTGAATTCTATTTTGAGTGAAACTAAAGAAAAAAACTTAATTATTCTTGGCGATATCAATATCGATATTTTAAATGAGTGTGATAGGGACACTGAGATCTACTTGTTGTTAATGGCCTCGTATGGTCTTAGGAGCATTATTAATGAACTTACTCGGGTATCTAATTCAACCAAAAGTTGTATTGATCATATCTTCACGCGAATACATAAAAATAATAAAAGTTGTTTCTATGGTAATGCTTACGATTTCAGAATATCGGGTAATCATATGGTAACTCTTAGCATTGGTAACTATAATACCTCTTTTCTGTTAAAAATTCTTTGCGGAAAAAATTTCGTATAAACTACGCCATGTTAATTGAAGTTTTAAAATATGAGTTTTGGGAATCAGTTTAATCAGAAAGTAATCCCTCGGTTGCCTATGATTTATTTTTATCGATTTTAAGAAATCATATAGATAACTGTACCAACAGGTCTTTGCTCAACTTTAATTGTACAAAATACATTAAACTTTGGATGACTTCCAATCTTTTAAAGAAAGCGAGAAGTAAAAGAACATTCGCCAAAAAATGTAAGAAACATCCAAATAATCTAAGAATAAAAAAATACTATGACAAATTGTGCAAAGACGTAAATAAAAAATTATCAGAAGCACGCAATCAGTATTATATTAATAAGATGCATAATGCTAAAGGTAATACTAAAGAAGAATGGAGAATTATAGACGATATTGTAGGAAAAGACAAAAATTGTAAAGTAGTCGATGTCTTGGAAATAAATAGCGTTATTTTATCTGATGCGGCCAACATTGCAAATAAATGTAATGAGTACTTCATTGAAATTTCTGAGAAACTAAAGCCTTCCGCTCAACCTAATTATACATGCCATTGTATTGCTTCATCTGTTCAGATTGCTGACCAAGTCAATAGTTTTGCTTTTACCACAATTACTTCTACAAAAATATTTAAGCTTACATTATTTTAAAAGGATTGTAATTTTAATATAAGTGATATACTCTGTCACTTATTTAACTTAAGTGTAAGTTATGAATTCTTTCCACATTCCTTAAAATGTGCAGAAATTATACCACTGTTCAAAAAGGGAAATCGCAAAGATGTGGGTAATTAAAGACTTATATCGCTGCTTCCCACATTTTCTAAACTGTTTGAAAAGCTACTAAAATCACGCATGATGTCTTTTTTTGGATAACCAGAATTTCTTTTCTGAAAATCAGTTCGGTTTCAGATCGGGCAAATCCACAGAAGATGCCATTCTTAAGTTCTGTACCCAATTGTATGAAGGGTTCAATAATTCCAAATCAACAATGGCTCTTTTCATTGATATGACAAAAGCATTTGAAATGGTGGACCATAAATTGTATCTAGATAAGTTGTACAACGCTGGTTTTAGAGTCTATGGTTACTATGGCCTCGCTAACTCTAAGTTGCAATACGGTATAGCGAGTTGGGATGGATCCTATGATAATGCTTTTAGTTCCTTATTCATAGCTCAAAAATATTTAATAAGAATAAATTATAGTATTAGTCGTTTAGCTCATAGTTGGCCGTTATTTAGAGAGCTGAGAATTCTTCCGTTAAGACACCTATATATTTTTAAAGTTCTCAGGGAATTCTTCAAGCGAAGTGGTAAGTCTCCTTCCGTGCTAACTCAACTCAACTGATAATTACCCCACATCAGTTTCCTGAATTTGAATATATTATTTAAGCGTCATTCAACACTAACTTTAAATAGTTACAGAATGATAATTATTATTCGTTTCACAATTATTACTAAGAATTATTTAATTGTTAAAATGAATTGTAATTTAATTGTTAAATTCAATTGTTAAAATTATTTAAATGGAATGAATAAATTGAAATCAATCAAGGATCGGCTTCAAAAATGGAAGTCGACAGTGGAAAAGACATGTTTGGTCGCTCGATTAGTAAATACGGGGTGAAATATTCGCGTAAGCTGAAGGAGTGAACTTGAATAAGTTCGGGAACGATTATATCTCACTTGATCCAAATGTTCAAAAATGTTCAAGGACGTGTCTCGGCGTAAATTGGTTGATAGATATAAGGGTAATAATACGCAGAATAATAACGAAAGCTACCAGGTGTACCGGTATGAAGTGCGTTTTTTATAAAAATAAAACACTAATTTTTAATGAGAAATTAAAAAACATTTTATTCAAAGTATTAGCCATTGCTAGCTATTCATATTTCCCATCTTTTAGGCAATTCCACGCCAATAAAACTGTTCGTCTTTTAAAGCAAACCAAAAAATATTTAATTTTCGCCTTCCTCGTAGGATTCGAAGTGCTGTTCAGCTAATGCGTGTCCCATCGATGAAAACAAATAGTAGTCGGTGAATTGCCATGGAGCAGAATTACCTTGCCGTGTCTTCTGGCTCCTTCTGGTCGTTTTTCGATTAATGCATGGTTCAAATTGATCATATTAACAGTTTCACCGGGTTTTAGGTGCTCGTGGTACACCACACCTTTCTGGTCCCACCAGACACACAGCATTGTCTTCATGCCGAATCGATCTGGTTTTGCAGTCGAAGTTGATGGTTGTCCCGGATTAACCCATGATTTTTTCCGTTTAGGATTCTGAAAATAAATCCATTTTTCATCGTCAGTAACAATTCGATGAGAAACTGATTTTTTATTGTGTCTTTGAAGCAAAATTTCATAAGTGGTTTTTCGGTTTTCCGTCTGTCTTTCATTCCATTCATGTGGCACCTATTTTCCAGACTTTTGGATCTTTCCCATAGCTTTAAAACGGTTAGAAATTGTTTATTGTGCAACATTTAACATTTCTGCCATTTGATTCTGACTCAAAGTGTCATCTCCATCCAATATTGTTTGCAATTCGGCGTCTTCAAACTTTTTTGGTGGTCTTCGACTTTCTTCATTTCTCACATCAAAATCGTTATCTCTGAACCATTGAAACCATCTTTTGTATGTTGCTTCTGATAGAGCATGATCACCATATGCCTCGACAAGCTTTCAATGTGACACTGCAGCACTTTTCTTCAAATGAAAATAAAAAATTAATGCTTTCCACGAGTCATTTTCTGGTAAAAAATGCGACATTTTTAACACGATGAAAAAATATGATGTTGTTTGCTTAATGACTTGATGCATACTAAATATGTTTGACAGGTGTCATAGCAACCAAACAAAACAATTAATGTTCCTTATCGAGACATTTGTATCTTAAAGCTCACTTTATACCGGTACACCTGGTACATTGGTTTATTATTATTATTATTATAAATTTATTAAAATGTAAATAAATTATAATAGTAATACTGCTTAAATTTAGCGCTAGCTGCTAGGGCTTTCGGCTAGAGAGTAAGAAAGAATTGTTTTAAATGTAGTTTTCGAGTTTAAGGGCGATCATAATATTATATACAAGATTAATATTTGCAATATTTACATTAGAAATAAGGTAGGAAAGACTATGGTTTGAATTGTTTTTGCTGGTAGAATTGATCGTTTTGCAACTCAGTAGGTGGGCAGATTGAGTTGTTTTTCGCATAGATGTTCTTGTTGAACAGGTGTTTGTGGGTAATATAAGTGTGCCCTAATCTCAATCTTATATATATTTTGAGTTTTTTGGGGGAAAAGTTGTTGGGATAAATGGTTCTGACACCCATTGGGTTAACATTTTTATAACTACGTTTTCCCAGGTGCTTGATTTTCCCTTTCTCCAGGATTCGTTTATAGCTGACTTGGTGGCTTCATCAGCAGTCTCATTATGTTTAATTCCAGCGTGACCAATAATCCATATGAGTTTAAAGCTATCGCTGTGGAATATTAACCAATCTCAATTCTGTTTCAATTCTGTCAATCGAGTTGGACACATTTTTGATAGTCGTTATAACAGAGAGACTATCCGATAAGACAACTGTCATATTTTGCTTCGCGCATTGAATGGCTTTAGATACGGCAAAGTCTTCTGCGGTGAACGTTGATCAAAGATTTGTGGAGAGTTGAGGGAATTCTTGACTATTTTTTTTTTTCGCATTAGAAATTTCTTTACATCCCTATAGATAGGAGTTTTGTAAGGTGAGTTGATTTTTTGGATAATGGCTGATGTTAAATAGTAAATTGTTTCTTCTAAGGAGAGGAGACCGGCATCAGTTACAATATTGTTGATTTGGTGTTTTGATCAGTTGTAGTAAAGATTTCGAACATTTACCGTAGATCGATAAACCATAGTCCACTTTGGAGAGTATGATAGATTTAGTTACATTGATTAAAGTATTCACGTTACAAAGACTATTTTTACTTAATAAATATTTGATAAGATTAACCCTGGCAGTGAGATTTTTTTTATATAATTACAATGGTTCTTAAAACTATATTTTGAGTCGAAAAAAAAAAAAAAACACCGAGAATTTTTACAGAGTAAACACTCTTAATTACTGTATTATTATGGTTTAAATAAATATTTTTATTACAGCTATGCTTGTAGCGGTTTTTTGGAGGGAAATACTGGAACCTGAATTCTAACCCAAATTTGAAAGAGCTTCAAGAATGCGAGAGAAAATGCCAGCCAAGAGAGATAGGTCTTGCCCTACAAATTTAAAGCACACAAACTTCCAGGCTTGTGGGATTATACCTTGGTTGAAAATTAGGTTGTTAAGGTTAAGAAGCCTAGATTTCAAAGGAAAACCTGGAGTTCTGCCTTTAGCGCTACTAAGATTGCTTTCAAGTTCAGTGGAATTTATTGGACATTCGAGGGACATCGCTGAACGAGAAGGTATGTACTAAAGACTGGAGCAATTTAGGATTTTATGTTTGGCATTTAAAAATTGGGAGTGAAATTTTGAGTCCTAAACTGCTTGTTCCCAAGTGAGAGCCAAAAGATTGGCAATTTCTAATGGACAACTTAAAGTTTTGTTTTCCGTTTTGATGATTTTAAATGAATGTGGAACGTAGGAGCCGGTTAAAGTTTTAATATCAGTCCATAGTTTGTGTGTCGATGAAGTAGGGTTTATATTTGAAGTGAATTTTTCAAAACATGCCTTCTTTTGCATTTTTACTATCCTTCGAAATTTGGCGTTTAACTTTCGATAAATGACAAGATGGTGGTCAAGTTGGATGTTTTTTAAATTTTACCCAAGCTTTTTGCTTTTCTTTTCGCAGGAGGTCTAATTCTTTGTTCCACCATGGTACTGTCTTTCTAAATGTTTTGTTACCAGTTTAAGGAATAGCAAAGTTAGCAGCCACGCGTATGGATTTTTGGATGAGTGCCGCTTCTTTATTGATGTTATTTGAAACTGGTCTAAAAAATAACTGACTGGATAGAGAAGTTTGATATAGGTTCCAATTTGCTTTTCCAAATAGAAATTTGTTTTGATGTTTAAGGTGAGTGCATGGGGAGGCAGTCATTAGGGAAATAAAAATCGGAAAGCGATTACTTCCATAAAGGTTGTCAGATACGCACCAAGATGACATTGGAATGAGAGAAAGTGTTATAAGAGATAGGTCATAATGGGTAAAGGTTCTGTGCGTAGAGAAATGTGTGGGACGCCCATCATTAGAAATCGCTAGACCCAGAATTAAAATCCCCTGTGAGGGAACTGGATTGTTAATTCCATCTAAAACGTCTTCGAGGTCGGATGTTAAAAAATGCTGATCAGGTGGGATGTATGAATAATTGTGAGCTTAGTTGGAGTTTCTATTTCAACTCCTATAGCTGACAAATTTGAAGTAATGGTTTTAACTTCGTGTGGCATTGACTTGTGAACTAAAAGGCATATTCCCTGTTTAGAGGAATTAATGGTACTATGATTGTGAAAGTAGGGCTTGTACTGTTTTTGTGGATGGGGGTTTTAGTAATATTTAACGTGGGTTTCTTGCAGAGAGATTATGGAGGTTTTGTGTTCGTTAATAAGAAGCTGTAGTTCGTATTAATTGTTAAAATAACCATTTAGATTCCATTGAAGGACTTTTAGAAGATCGTGAGGTAATTTTGTTATTTTTGTATCAATTTTTGTAAGATCAGTCTTGGGTAGATTTTTTGTTGATAGGTTTATTAAATTTGTTGAGTCAGCGGAAGAATCTTGAGTGGGAGTGTTAATTTTGGCTTTCGGCATCATATAAGTCTCTATGTTTTACATAATATTTATTATTTTCTAGTAATTCTTGTGTAATTTTGATAGTTTAAATTCGTTGGGGGTGCTTCAGGTGAAGAATTAAGGTGTCTGCTATTATATTAAGGTGTTGGTGAGTTAATGTTTGATGCGGTATTTTTGGAAAATTTGGACTATGGTTGAGTTAAAGATGGATTAGTTTTAGAGGACTTTGAAGTGGATTCTGCATAGATGAGATTGTTTTTTGTATGTGAATAAATACTGTTTGTTGAGTTGCTTTTTTTTTGTTGGGTTGCTTATTGGTTTTGTTGAGCTGATTGTTGTGATTGGTTCTGTGTTGTTTTTTTGAATTGAGATATTTGAAGTTAGTGGTAATTTAAGTAGAGTTGAAGATATTGAATTAGTTTGATTTAGGGTATATGTGTTAAAAGCAGTTCAGTCTTTGGAGTTGGATGGATGTGGAAGATCACAATTTGCACACACAGTACGGCTGCACGGAGCAGGAATATGTATAGTTAAGCTATATTTCACACTTCGCTTCACTAGTGCAGCGTTTGGTGGTATGCCCAAGAAGTTGGCATTTACGACATCGCATGGGGTTTGGTATATACTCTGTGACTTTAGCACTATAGAATCCAATTTCGATGGTTTTGGGAGTTTGATAAAGATTAAAAGTAAAAAGCATGAGACCGGAAGCTTTTGATTTGCTTTCGTGACATTTTATTACAACGGGACATGAGTTGGCTAGATTATTTGCTTCAAGGAACAATTTGGCAGATGTTCCCGTTTTGGATAAAACAAGGATATTATCATCACGGAGAAAAGTCACTTGTTGATATTCAGTGCTTATATTGTCAATAGATTTTCTTAATAGAAAAGGACTGATTGATGAGATTGGCTTTTCACTTGATTTTGGAGAAATTATTATAAGCTTAGGGTTTTTTGCACTTTTAATCACTGGGAGGGCGGGGAAAGGGTATGGGGAGATCGAAGTAGATGTTGATGTGTTGTTTTACTTTTTTATTTGGTTAACCTAATATTGCAGAATCCACATCGAGTGATAGTGTCCTAAAACGGGACCCACTCATGTTCGACCCATGGACCATTTTAACACGTGTCGATTCACACTCGCGTTGAGAGAAAAAAATAATTTAGCTGTACAGAGGAGAAAAAAAGGAAAAAAGAATTAAGCTAACGGGAACAACCGGAATTGACAAAGGGCAAAGAAAAATCACACGATAGAATATGGTCAATGCTTGCGGCTCGAATGCTAGTCGGTGACATTGGTTTACTTTGGCACTTTGCTCCGAAACACAACAATGGTCTCAAAACTATTGAATTGTCAAACTACTTTGCTACTTCAATATTCAATGACGGTTATACATCTATTTTTAAAATATTTAATGTGATGGGAGTGATAGTTAGACCTGCAGCGATTATGTCATTAGCAAAGATGTCACAAGACTAAAAGCAGCAAAACATCGCCAACAGGCTTTGAAGAAGAGAAATGTGAATTATATGGGCCCGGAATAGATTAGCTGTAAGTATGATTTTTGAAATCAATCATTTTATCTTTAAACGAGTTTTTATAGGAACCAAATTTTTCAAATTTATTGCAGTTGTAACTCGATAACAAATCATCTGATTGCTGTTTTTTTTGCTTATTTTGTATATGTTTCTAAATATGTACAACGACCCCCCAGTTTTTCGATTGTATAGAAAATGTAATTTTTCAAATTTTCGAGCAAAATTCGAAATTTTTTTCACAATCGTGGGTCACTGTGTAGGCAATACCTTCTGGTCCAATAATCTTTTTTTTTTTTTTATTTCAGTCACGATGAATGCCGCAATCACTGCAGCAGTAAAGGACCTGTTTTTTGTGACAGCGAATAACACGCTGAAAATTTAATTGTTTTTTAAAATTTCAGCGTATATTCATTATTTATGTGTAAATGTATCCTTCAAATTTAAAAACATTTAATGTAGTAGTTTTCTTTAAAAATATCCAAAAATTATCTTTATTTTGGTAGTCACGCTAGGTGTGCCCCTTAAAGCGACTACACAGTGGACAAATAATTTATTTGGCCACGATAATAAACTTAATATATTAGGAATCCCCACAGAGAACATCGATTACACTATACCCGAACTTAGGATGTAAGCTTTCCCTCTAGTTCCTTCTGGGAGGAAGACGCTTTCATGGAGGACAAGCCAATTCACTTTTACACAAATTGATCTAAAACTGATAGTTATCTCAAATAAGCAAAATCTAAACATATTTTTCCGTCTTTCATATCACTGTAGCGTGTTCCATGCGGAAATTTCGGCTATCTTTTTAGATAGTTAAGCCGCTATCAATTCCCTGGACATGCCCTAAATTTTAAATAAGCAGTTCAACCTTTACCTTTGCTGGGTGCCGGTCACATATAAACATTCCACCGGAAAAGGATAGCACAGGTATACCAATCGCTCCGTGTAAAGCAATATTAAAGCTGGATGCTAATAAAAGAATAAACCTTAGTTGGACCAAAATTTCAGCGACAAGCATGCAAGGAGATTTGTCGCCTTTACAAACAGTTTCTGTAAAAGCTGGGTGGACGAAAAAGAAGAGGAAACAATCCCCCACTTACTCTGTACATGTCCTGTTCTCTCATAAAGAAAACAATTTAACTTAGAAGTTTTCTTCTACAATGACTTAAGCGATCTAAAGAATATAGACTTTAACAGTTTCCTACGCTTCATCGTGAGCTCAAATTGGTTCCATGAATATGAGGACCATAGATCCACGTGACCTCACAATGGCTCAATAGAACTATGTGGGTTAGTCTTTCCAACAGCCACTTTTACCTAACTTGACCTACTACTACTTGTTTTTATCTGATTTTAATCCATAAATGGGGAAATTGCCTATTAGTTCACTTGTATCATATAAATCTTATTTTTCTTTCATATCCACATAAATATCGAATTCAGTTTCGTTAAATGATTTTGCTTCAAAATAAATAATGAGTGAATTTCATTTTGTTCTCATATTTTTTCTTTAATTGTACATAGAATTTAAACATTAATAATTTTGCAAAATAGTGGTTTTTGTAATTTCCTTTTTTCTAAAAACGATTACCATATTTTCATCAACAATTATTCTACTTTGATAATTTTGTCTGCGTTTTTTTTTTTTTTTTTCTAACAATTCTCAATTTAATCCATTTCTTACATTACATTGTTCATTAATTTAAAGAATTTGTCTAAATCAGTAAATAATTCTAATTTTTGTCTAATAAAACAGCATTGATGATTAAATGTGGAACACTTATAAAATGAATAGATCTAAATTGTAATTTCTCCAAAATTGTTAAAAACATTTTCTAATAAAATTACATCCCAATCACCAAGAATTCCTTTCTTTGTTAGCAAATTTAACTTTTTTCAGGTATTGTACCAGCAATTTTGAATTAATATTTTCATATTTCGGTAATTTTTTTATTTCTAATTTACCCATATCATCTATAAATTCATATAGATATAGATATAGATATATATAAATACATATGTAGGTATAGATTCATTCATATAGATAGATATAGATATACCTTTTCATAGCAAACAACATATTTCCTTTTTCGGTGTTTTTTTCTATACGAGGTGTGTTCAAATTTCGCGGGCAACGTACATTCGATTATCGATTTTTTATTTTTTTTTGTATTGTACCAAACATGTCTCAAACTTAGTCTGTTTTTGACATGTAGAAAGGTTAGACCAGTGTTGGTGTGCTCGGCGATTTTCAATTATTATAAAAAATGGATTTATATAAACAAAGTGATTAAATATTTTTTATTCTGTCTGGCACAACATTCATAAATAAATTCTGATTTTTATAAATCGTACAATTTTGCTTCGGTGCTACAGCTTTTTAAAAAGTTGGCAGAAAATTTATTTTCTAATTGCTCAAGAGCCTACATAAACAACTTTGGTGGTCTAATTAAATGTGCATTATCATATCGTTTGAAGTCGATGAAAGTTAGAGAAGCGCCTTCTTCATCAGTTAATTGTAATGCACAGCCATGGTACTCTCTATATTTTCTTAAAATCCAATCTCCAAAATAGTAAAAGGCATTAATATCCCCAAATTCCATTGATTTGTTATCAGTGTCAAACTTTAAACAATCATTTTTGCCAGAAGTTACTTTAACTATTGAAATTATTTCTTTTGGAAATTCTATTTTACAAAAATCCATAGACATAATTGCTTCACAATTGCCAAATGTACTGATTTTGTCCATGTACTATACATAGCCGAGAATGATCTTTTGAACGCAAAACTAAATTGGTATGGAGTAATATGTTTATTATTTCCTTTTTTCTTGCTCAATAACCCGAAAATATTTTTCAATGCATCCTGATTAGTAAGGACAAAACTAATATTATAAACTTTTAAATCTTGATGCAAACTAACCAATGCAGAAATATTCTGTATCCATCCTTTAACGAATTTCACGATATTTGTAACACCTTGATTTTTGTAGCTCGAAATCACTCTCAGGTTTTTTAAAATATTTTTCATTTTATTTAGGAAATTTTTGTTCCTCCGTACCTTGGAATGGCTTTCTAAACACTTTGGGTTCATTGAAAGAAGAAGAATTAAATATTTCAAATAAATAATCAAAATTTTCTATAAACTCAGCTGTATTTAAGGCAGCAACAGAGTTTTTTTGCAGTACGAGCTACTTGAATGTCAATTCCTGAAGCAACTGTTCTGCTTATAACTTGGGACGCCAGTTTGACACCCATTTTCTGCATAGAATTGGGATTAATATGTTCATTGGTCAATTTTGGGGCTAATATAAATTTTTATCCCAATTATAGAGTTTAACCACATCATTCAAATACACTTCTTTGTTTTCATTGTGTAAAATATCTTTTTCTTTCATTAAGTTATTTCTTATAGATGAGGGGAGTGAAAAATATAACATATTTTGTGGTTATTATCCTTCAAAGCTTTTGCGGGACATGCTGAATTCAAAAAATAGTATCCTATTAAATGATTATATCGATAGGTGATAATCGAAACCATTATTGCCATTGCATATTTAGCTGGGAATTGTGACTTTATACTTCCATTATTTTCTAGTCCAATTATGGTATTTCTCCTTTGTATTTAACATAAAACAATTTTTCATTTAAAAAAATTTCATCTATACTTAAAATGCGGTTTTTTGCAAGATCCGGTAATTTTTGAATTTTTAAACATAACGAATTAAATAAGGCGTCATGTAATCCTGTTTCAGAAGGAAATTCTTCTATAAATCTTAATAATGTCGATTTTGATGGTAAATTCATGCATTTGGCAAGAAAATTGTAAGCCGTCGGAGAAATAAAATATACACTTAAGCAAAATAGCTCATAACTACTGGTGTATCTCCAACCCCTTACACTAAAACAAGCGTTGTTTACGTGATTTTCTACAATATTTGCTAATTCTGGTGCTAAAAGTTATTTACTTCTTGCAATGAAGTGTTGGCTATTATTTTCCTCGCTAGTTAGGATTTCTATATGGTTTTTAAGTTTATTATTTTCTAATTGCAGTTGCCTTATCCTTTCTTCCAATTATGCCCTGCTCTCAGCTTTTTTCGTCTGCGTTGCCTTATGTGTCGTTGAAAAAACTATATTACTTGTGGAGTCCTCCTCGACGGTATATTCCATAGTTTCCCCAACATGTTGTTGAATAACTTGCTCCGTTTCACTTTCCGAATCTATGAATTCAGCATCTTCCGGCTTAAAAGAACTCACTCCCGCACAAACCGCTAAATTTTTATATTCACTCCCACTTTCGAAAAAAAGATACCGCATTCTTTTTTAATCTTTTCCACCGAACATATTTCCCTTAAAATGTTTTTCACGGATGAACATGTTTTGAAGAGCTTCTTGACTTCTAAAATTACTTATTTTAACTATTGATAACCACTCATTTTATCTTATACAATCAGAAGGAAACTTAAAGAACATTACATGTTTATTAAAATCTTGACACACTGCACGGATAACACAAATTCTATTCTTCTAATGCTTTCCCATTTTATATTTTTAAACTTCTTAACTGAATTGTCAAACTACTGTTTTTTTATATCATCAAATCTTAATGCAATAAAAATATTTACTCTTAATTTAAGGGTTTTTGAAAAAACCATGTTTTTTAAAGTGTAATTCATTTCAATAAAAAAAAGAAATTTTCATTTATTGCTGTCATAACATAAAATGACCTGAATTTTCTTGATATGATATCTTTTACTTTAAAACGCACTAATAATGCAAGATGTTTTTTTTTTCATCCAAAATTATACCTCAGGTAACACGCAAAAGAGTTTTAAAAGCAAAATAATACAAAACATTCCTAGCGGCATGATTAAAAAGGATTGATTTTCTTTGTTCTAGGTACCATTACATGAATATTTCCCGCAAATAAAATAAAATAGAATCATTTTAAATATATATTCTACATATATTATTATTTAAACATTCCTTCTGAGTGATGTCGTTTTATTTATAAATGGCTAGCTTAATTATAAAACATATGAAAAAGTGGATTAAAAATAAGTTCATTATACTAAAATTTTTTCCAGCATTTTTCTTTTTAAGAAGACTTTTTTTAAAAGTAAATTAGTCTTCTTGGAACACACAGTAATCAAATACAATACGACGACAATCATTTACAAGCACTTACTTACTTATAGTAAAAAATTTCCTGGGCAGCCAATCACGAACGCATAAACAAAAGGAGAAAAATCAGTCTGTTTCCACTTTGCCCGTATGCATTACACAGCGTTTTGCAGTTAAGGAAGGGAGAAAAATTACTCACAAAAAATTTTCACGGGCATATGAATTTCCATTAGAAAAAAATGACGGGCAAACTATTGTACGCATTCTAACTCAGGAAAAATTAAATAGGATTTGGAATTTCAAACAAAGCAATACATCTGCGCTATTTGATCTAATGAGACGTTGTTGTTGGTTTTTTGTACGACGGATGGATTTTTTTAGCCTCATGCCAATGTCAAAAAAAGGATTAAGATGCGATGCGGTGTCATGCGACTTCTTTAACATCATTCTGGAAAAAATAGTGTAAAACTCACGCGAATTATACTTGGGTATATTTCAGAATTACAAAAATATTCTTTGTAGGATCGATGATCCTGTTTATTATTAATGGCAAGGCGTATCTTTGCTCCCATGAATGCATGGGCATCCCGTGCAATAAAGCCATCCTAGCAGATGTCCACGTTAAATAAAAGAGACGTTCTGTAATTCATAGTGCCATTCCTAAAGCAATTCGTAGTGCAATTCGACCAGTTTGACTGTCGCGACTGCGGAGGTGTGAGGCGGTGTGTTATCGTGGTGGAAGAGCACTATTTTCTTCTCTAAATGTGGTCGTTTTTTCTTTAAATCGGCCGAATAAATCGACTTTGTATGCTCCTCTGATTATTTTTCACTTCTCCAAATAGTCAACGTAGATCACATCCAGCGTGTCCCAAAAAACGGTGGCCATCACCTTTACGGAGCACGATCATCGGGTAAAACCCATTGTTTTGATTGTTCTTTGGTCCCTGGTGTGTCATGTCTCATCGACGGTTACGAAACGATGCAGAAACTCCCCCGGATTTCGATTTAACAGGGCCAAGCACGTCTTTGAAGTGGTCTCATGCTTGCGCTTGTTCTCCGCTGTAAGCAAACGCGGCACCCATCTCGCAAACAGTTTTCTCATGCCTTAAATCTTGTGCAGGATATGGTCACCGCGTTCAGTTGAGATGCCTGCTATCTCAGCTAACTCTCGAATTTTTACTCGGCGGTCTGCCAATACGAGATCAAGAATTTTGTCTACGGTTTCCTCTGTGGTAACCGTTTCTGGGCCACCTGGCGCGGTTCATCAAAAACCGACGTGCGGACACGGCGAAACTCTGAGAATCATTGGTGAACGGTTGTACAAAAGATAAATGGACCCATTCACACCATCGAGAATGAGCTTGATTTCCTCAAAGGTTTTGCCACTCAAAACAAGAATTGGATCCCGGAGCGATACATCTCTTTTTTCATGGTCGCAAAAAACACTAACACGCGCGTTGTGGGGATCCATATAAAAAAAACACACTTTCCAGTTTTATATATATTATTTATACAATAGGTTAAATTTAGCTTACTAAGCTTTTTCTACATTTCCACATGCAAAATGTGGATCGAGTCGTCAGCAGGAAAAGTTTAGGAATATTTTTGAAATGTAGAAGTGTTTTCAATTCTTCATATTTATAAAGGGTGATTCATTGCGTGATTTGATTTATAATGTAAAATAAAACACATAAATTTGAAAGTGAACTTAAAACTTTTACTATCGGTTAAAAGAACAATTCATGGCATTTGCTTTTTGAAAATGAAATCATGTAAGTGTTGCCCACGACTAGGTCTGAGGTGGTCCATTCGGAAGGTCCAATTTTGGGCGACTCGTTCGAGCATAGCGATTGGTATCTCTCGCGGATAACACGAGTAATGTTGGCTTCCAAAGCGTCAATCATAGCTGGCTTATTCCTGAAGAGCTGAGACTTTACATATCCGCAGAGAAAATAGTTCAAGGGTGTGATATCGAACGATATCATTTACCGTAGCAAAACGTGAAATTAGGTGCTCACCAAAATGATTTCTCAACAAGTCCATTGTTTCACACGCTATGTCTCGTAGCGCCGTCTTGTTGAAACCGGAGCTCACCGAGACCATGTGCTTGAATTTCAGGGAGCACATAGTCTGTTAACACGGCGCGATAACGGTTACCATTGACGGTAACATTCTGATTTGCTTCATTTTTGAAGAAATATGGACCAATGTTGTTTTTAATAGATGTAATGGTAGCTCTTGGTACTCTTCGGGTTGCTCATCAGCTTAAATACGGCAATTTTGTTTAGAAACATATCCATTGAGCTAGAAATGGGCTTCATCACTGAACAAAGTTTTACGGTAAAACACCAGATTTTCATTGTTTTTCCAGAGACCATTCACTGAAAATATGACGCAAATTTAAATCGCCTTAATTCTTGCACAAGTTGAATTGTGTACGCTTTAAGCCCGAGATCCTTACGTAAAATACGTAAGTTAAGCTGTTAAAAACCGAATCGCTTCGTCACGGTCAGCTGCTATGATCTCTTCACTACTACGTACTGGATGTGGTCTAACCGGTCGAGTATCATCCACTAATGTAAACTGGGACTCAAATTTGCGAATGGTATTGGCAATAGTGGTTTCCGTAGGTCGATTATGCGCACCGTTAATTTCTCGAATCACACGAAAAAAATTTCTCACAGAACGCTGATTTTCGTAATACAGCTGAACCATTTGGAGACGATGTTGTGGTGAGTCTTTCCATGACTTGCCAAACGATACTGAACAAAAATGACAAAACAGTTTGATAGGAATCACGCGTGATCTGTCAGAAAAAGCCTATCGAAAATCAAACCTCAAGATGTGTTCCAAAGTAAACATGACTTTTTAAAAATAAGAAAAACAATTTTTTGTGGCAAAACCTCTTTTCGACTTAAGGAGCGAGTTGAACAGTCTTCAACCAAGTGTTTCAGAATGTCGATACAAGTCTTTTGGATGGCTTCTATGTTCGCAAAACGTTTTTCTTTCATCGGCAAATGTATTTCTCGAATACGGGAAGTGGTTGACAGTTAAAATGCGATTTTTAAACAAAAATTTAAATTTAAAATTTTTAAAAAAATTAAAAAAAATCGGTCATAAGTGTCCTGCGCGATTATCTGGTAGAATGCTACGAATACGAAGCACCAACCGCTTCAAAACACCATGATAAAATTGTTCATTAATTGTTCGCGGCCCGGTGTAACGGACTTTGCGGACAATGCCCTTGGAATCGTAAAAGCAAATCAATTTTGTTTTTACTTTTGACGTCTTCAAATAAGACGTTTTGGGAGTTTTGGTTCGTCTGGCGCTTTCCAATCGACATGATGTCGTCACAATATTGTAAAGGAAGTTTTTTGTTTTTTGTGTGCCTCCTTGACTAAGTCCTTCGAATGTTGAATTCTGATAAATTTGTGGTCGATACTCATTTTTGTACGTATGACACAAACATACTATCACTTAAGTCGGAATACTCTGCTTTTATTCGTTCAAAAATATTATGAAATTTCGACAGTATGTCAGTGAAGGGCGCATGTAATTGTCAATAGATTGCCTCAGTAAAAATATATATTTCGAAAAAATCCTGTTTACTTTGGAACGGATTTTGTAAGTAACATTGTTGTATACGAGTACAGTATCCTTAGGATAATCAATTTCTTTTTGGTCTTTATTTGATATTGGTACAATTATTTTTTAAGGAATTCTTTCAAATTCTTGTGCATTTTTTATTGCACATACTAAAAAAGTATCTTCATATTTAGTTATGCCTAGTTTAATACATTTCATCTTATTTGAACCTACATACTAGAGGGAGTGAAAGGTAACCTCCTTGACCGTCAAAATGCGCTGCTACTGCAAATAAGGGTATAGTGCATTGAAGCAGACATGCCAAATTTGTGCGATACTGCCTTTAGTTTTGTTTTGACAGCTGATTGTTGTTGACGTGTTTGGCATCATGTTGAGTATGGACAAAAACGATTTTCGTTCTCTCATAAAACATTATTTCTTGAGATGCAAAACGGCGAAGGGAACAAAAAAAAAGTTGGATAAATATTATGGGGCTAATGCTCCGTGAAAGTACACCGTCAAATATTGGTTTCGAGAGTTTCGTGGTAGCAGCAACTTCACTTCCGATCAAGTCCGCAGCGGCAGGCCCTCCGATCCGGTTACAGAGGACAATGTCAAAAAAATACATGAAATGGTGTTGGCTGACCGGAAAGTGAAGGTGCGCAAGCTAGCAGATACCACAAAGATTAGTGCTGAGCGCACACGCCTTATTTTGGGCAATATTCTGCATATGAAGAAGTTATCCTGCCTGCCGAGGAAGCGAAAAAAAATTTGTTTTTTCAAGACAATGCACCGGCGCACATGAGCATCGCAACCACGGCTAAAATCAATGACTTACGACTCCAATTGCTATCGCATCCACCGTATTCGCCCGATTTGGCTCCCTTTGACTATTATCTCTTCCCAAACTTCAAAAGATGGCTCATCCATAAAAAAATCAGCTCACACGAGGAAATCATCGACGCCACGGAGGAGTATTTTGCAGACCTTCCGGAAAATTACTTTTCGGATGGGATCAAGAAGTTGGAAAATCGCTGGAATAAGTGTATCAAACTAATAGGGGACTATATTGAATAAAATAAAAAAACATTTAAAAAAATTGTTTTTTTTTCATTCCCAAGGAGGTTACTTTTCACCCCACTGGCTGAAGCTAAGTTATTCTGTTAATTATACCTTTTTTTTACTTTTGCAAATTTATTTTTCTATCATTCGTTATTATCATATATCTTTAAGATGATTAAACGTTGTGTTAAAAATATCATTTATTATAATTTGTTAATTTAAATTAGTAACAGAATTATGATTATTAATTTCTACATTCTTAAGATGGTTTTCAATATCTATTTCATTGTACCGAAACAATATTAACACTTTGGTGGACGGTGACAAGTTAACTCGTCTTTTTATGCCCAAACGTTGTTGAACGGTGACGAGTTAACTCATTATTGCACTTGCTATATCAATTTCAATTTATGACACCCAGGGCCATATACTATAGATTATTAAAAAAAACTTGGCGTATCGTGTTAAGTCGTGTCCAAAAACAAAAAAAAACTACTTTTCTTGGTATTTAGGTTTTTATCACAAATTTAGTATAATTCCAAAAATTTCAATCATAATGGAACGTATCGACGAAGAACTTTTCAATGAATTTTACGCGGATAGTTTATCTGATTTGTCCGATTGATTTTAAAATAAATTGTAGTTATTCCGAAAGTGATGAATCTGATATTATACCACCAAAACGGCAAAAAAACCGTTATAGAATCCGATGGTGAAAGTGATTTTGAAGATTAGAATGAAAGACATATGCGACTAACTTAAAGAAAACTGATCAAAGACAATCACTCAAGATCGAAGACAAAGAGCTTACATTTTTAATCTGTATTATTACTCTTAGAAAAGTAATAATACACTCTATTACACATCATTACATATCCATTTTTTTTTTATTTGGTGGGGTAGAAAGTTGAAAAGATTTACTATAGATGCTGACTCCAGATGGTTGCTTAGTTTTTAGATTTGCTTTTGTTTTTTTTTATATTCTTTTTTAAATTTAATTTATATCAGGTTTCAACATAAGTATTACGCGTTTAATGCGCAAAACCAATTTAATGCTGACAGCGTTATTGAAGTTAAGGTTTACCCATATTTGCAAATTTCTTTATGTTAATATCATTGTTAGTTTTTTAACTGAATTTTGATATGGATATATCGGAAAAGTATAAACGGCATATTTTACATTTTGATATGATGAGAGTGAAGCCACTAAAAGAATCAAAGATGTGTATGGAGAGGGTGTACAGTTTAATCTTTAGCAAACAATCGAAATTTGCACTACGCTTTCTGTCGCATCACAATCAAGAACCGTTTTTGAATCGAATCACTAGCGGAGATGAAAAATAGGTTTCTTACAATAACATTAAACATCGCCGCCAATGGTTTAGCTTAGAAGACTAAATTTTTGCATTTGGTGCAAACTAATTAACATTAAACAGACATTCAGAAATCGCGAAATACTTATGTACAACCTGATACTTTGTCTTTTCTTTTCAAAGTTAGTTCTTTTAGATTGCGCTTCATTTGGGTTGTTTTAATTGACAATTGTATTCTCTCATTATAATTTCTTATAACTTGTTGTACCAATCTTTTCAATGATATGTTTTGTTTACATAATTTTCAGATTCTAGATGTTGGTGTCCATTTATCTGAAAACACTAATCTCATTGTGTCAAACTAACACGTGTTTGAAAGGTGACATGTCAGGCTACATTTTTTTATGAAGACAGCTGTGTCATTCGTTGATTGTGTTAAAAGTTATACTGATTGGAATATGAGTGAGATATCTGCAGAAATACACTTTTACTATAAAAAAGGGAAAAACGCTGCAAAAACATGCCGAAAAATTTCTGAAGTTTACAGTGAGAATGCTGTGAGTGAACGCCGGACCCAGGTTTGTTCGATTCCGTTCCGGAAATTTCGATGTAAAAGATGCAGATAGCGGAAGCACTAAAGATCAAACGTTTGACAGATTGGAATCATCTAAAACGAACAGGCTACTCAAAGAAGATCGATGTTTGGGTGTCACATGAATTAACGCAAAGAATTTTAATTGACCGAATAACCATCAGTGAAACGGTGCTGAAATGTAACGATATGGAACCATTTTTGAAGCGATTCATTACGAGCGATGAAAAATGGATTAAATACGAAAATATGCAACGCAAACGACTTCAAAGCCTGAATTGACGGCAAACAAGGTTATATTGAATGTTTTTTGGGATAGGAAGAGAATTATCTATTATGAACTGCTAGAACGTGGCGAAACAATTCGATGCTCTTCTGTGCACAACTCGACCGTTTGAGTGAAGCTATCAAGAAAGAGCGACCAGAACTGGCCAACAGAAAGGGAGTTGTCTTCAATCATAACAATGCTAGGCCACACACTGTTTGATGACCCGGAACAAATTGACGGAGCTCGGTTGGGAAGTTTTGATGCATCCACTGCATAGTCCGGACCTTGCACCCTCTGATTGTCATTGGTTTCGATTTTTTCTAAACTGTCTTGATGGTAAAATATTGGCAGACCAAAGAGCCGCTGAAAATCATTTGGCCAAGTTTTTCACTGATAAACCACAGAAGTTCTACACCGATGGAATTATGAAGCTACCCGGAAAAAATAGCAATAGATCATAGATAATAATGACTAATATGTACTTGATTGAAATTGATTTTGAATAAAGAATTTTTTTTTTTCTTCAAAAATTTACCAAAAAACCTCGGAGAATTTTTATATGACCCAATATACAATATTTGTTCAGCGAAAAATTTTCATATTTAATATTATATTTAAAAAAAAAAAAAAAAAAAAAAAAAAAAAAAAAAAAAAAAAAAAAAAAAAAATACCACGCCATTATTCTCATATTTTATTTTTTGGAAAATAGAGTTTCACAATGCGGATTTTATGTTTTAAAAGCAATTTCGTACAAATGCCGTCCATTTCTCTTAACATACTTGCTATCGGACTCTTAAATTTGTGAACACGCGAGAGCAAGGCATTTTTTCAATGGCAGCAACTTCATGGCAGATATTTTTCGTGAATTGTTCGTCTGAAATGTTCTGAAAGCTTTAAGTATTTTTTCTATCAACTTAATTAGTTCTATTTGTTTATTTACTGGAAAACTCACATAATCCGCTATAAAATATAATTTCGATCGCAATTTAGGGATAATTTGAAATTGCGAATAATGTATGGGAAATTGCGCGATTTAAGTGATAATTTTAGAAAATTTTGTTGAATTTCGACTAGTAAAACAAAGTATGTATTATACTTATTCAAAATATCCCCTTTGATTTCTGGTCTAATAATTCTTCCTCTGCTGAATGGACTGCAGCTTTTGTTACCTCATCGCTTTCTTCCATATTAAATAATATTCTTTAATCTGAACCTTCGTTCTTAAAATTGTTATAAAAATTCGTTGACTTTGTAGTGTCTTTTATATTTTGTTCCCTTTTTTAAACGTCGCCTTTATTATGTTAAAGTCATAATAATAATAATTTGCCATGGTTATATTTATATGTTTGGTATTACGATTAAGAGGCTCAAGTAAACGCACTTCATTTACTGTATATGAACGATAAGTAAACTTCAAGCTTTGAACAGTTCCTTCATCCCGGTAGAAGGCCATAAGACAAGCCATATAGACTAAGATTCTAAAATTGTTATGAATACATTTTATTATGAAATAAATAGTCAATTAAAATAACTTAACTAACTAACTAGTTCCTTCATCAAGAATTATAAGAGTATTTCAATTGTTTAATAAATCTGTACTTATTATCAATTGATACTACCTTGATCAAAAATCCGGAATGTATTCAGAAAATTAAAAATACAAGTTTATTCATCTACATCTATATTGTGCCCTTCAAAGTAATCCCCATCAACTGCAACACACATATGCCTGCGCTTGATCCAAACTTTGAAACATTTTTATATTCGGTTTTCGGTATGTCCATCAGTGCTTCCTGCGATTTTTCCATTACTTCCTCTCGGCTGCTGAAACAAACACGTTCCTCGTAGTGTTTTTTTTTTTTTTTTAACTCGATGAAACAGAAAAGTCACAGGGAGCTAAATCAGGTGAATTCGGTGGCTGTTGGATGGTATTTGTTGCATTTTTCGTCAAAAAATTACGAATAATGATGGCACTGCGCGACGGTGCGTTATCATGGTGCAAAATCCACCAAAATCTTTCGGCGAATTGCTTCACGCAAACGTCTCATAACGCCCAAATAATACTTTTTGTTTGCTGTCGGACCTTTTGGCAAAAATTCATGATGCACTACACCGTTGTTTAGCAATCCATGAGAACCGTGAGCATTGCTTCTTTTTTGACTCAAAACGACGTGTTTTTTTTTTTTTTTTTTTGTCTCGGCTCATTTAGTGAACGCTATTCATTTGCCTGATGTCTGGATTGCTTGTCGTACTCATAAACCCATCCTTTTGATGAATGCGGGATCGGATTCAGCCTCGCAAATCATCTTTTGCAACGTCAACACTGTCTCTTTTTTGCATGAAATTGAGGTCTTTTGGCACCAAATTTGCTGCTACACGGCGGAAACCCAAATCATTAGCCAAAATGTCTTGGACGGATCCATAGGCAATGTTCAAGTTATCCGCTATTTTTCTGATGGTTAATTTGCGGTTATTGACTAACATTTCTTTTACTTCATCAAGATGATGAACGGTTTTCGATGTCGATGGTGTGCCACTGCGTTCATCATCTTCGATTGACTCACGACCACTTTTCAACCGCTCGTGCCACTGTTATACGACCGTTTTCTTTAGAAAAATCGTTGCCGAAAAACTTTTCCAACATTTCCAACGTTCGCGCACCATTAAATCCGTTTTTTACGCAAAATTTAATACAAGTTCGTTGTTGCAAATTTAAATCCATTTTTAAAATTGTAAAAAATCGCCAAAACACACAGATAGATGTTCTCTTGGCTACGTAAGTTTTGCAAATGTCAAGCTATGACGCTAAGATTTAGAGGGAATGTCAACAACAGACGTACCAACTTAACAAAAAAAAAAAAAACAGAACTCAAATCGAAACAATGCGAGCGCCACACGGTGGTTATTCCGTTATCATTTAACTTTCCATTTAATTAAAGCGTTTCAACGGTATTGAAATACATCGGGTGAATGTGTAACTCGTGTGTACTTAATACATTATGGTGTCTTTACCAGTAACTGTTATAGTGTATTGGTTTTATATAAATTTTGTTGAGTTCATCTAATCTAACGTCTATTATACTAACCGTTCGTCCCGTATCTACTAAAGAGCTATATGAGTCATTCCACGATAAATCGCCGAAGCTATATGGGGAGCTCTGAACGACATCCCTCAGATTTGGATGAAAAGTGGTAGAAATACTCATTGGAGTGGTACGAATCATAAGGCAAAAAAAGTTTTGCAGAATTCGGTATACTCGTAGTTTGCGTGTAACGGGGCTTCAAAAAATCAAAATTTATGCTTTCTTTTATATTTAAAAAAATCATAACTTCTATTTTCAAGGACGAAGGATATTCCAGAATATCCTTTTTACATACAATATATCGTTGAATAACTAAAAAAATGTTGCTTTATTCTTTTTTTTTTAATATATATTTTTATATATTATAGAGAGATTCGTCCTTTATTTCCATTTCAAATTTCAAGATGGGATCTCTATGGGTTTGGCCAAATTAATGTTTTATTTTATTTATTATCTTTTAAGGGTGTATACATATTCTTCCGATGAAAAGGAAAAATATTTTCATTTTCCTTTAATTACTCCTTGTGAAACAGATGAAATATGATGAAGTTTTCTTGTTTCCACCATAATTCTTAAATTAGAGAATCCCGATTACATCAATAATTTTTTCTTCATTATACTCTTGTGTGGTCACGTAGAGAGATACATATTCTTTATATTTTCAGTTGTCCAGTTTTATAACTGTAAGGAAGTTGTTATGTGTTCCCTATACGGTCTTTGTAGGCTAGTTCTGGCAGCAGTCTTTTTATTGTATCACCAAGTCCATCACATGCGCTCTTACTAAGAGAGATCGCAAAGAAGTTCCACTCAGCATTCACTCCAAAATCCTGTTCATGCAATGTTAAATTAAAAAAATTATTTTTGTTTTTGTACTGCGCTGCAGATCCATCGGAAAAATAAATAATTTTCTTAAAACGTTGGCATTTCTTGTGCAGGAATTCTAAGAGATGGCGCTGAAATAAGTGTACTGCGATAGTGTCATGCTTTTAGCAGTCACTGATTACAACAAAACTTTTATTTTTTACATTATCTATCTGGTTCCGGTAATATATTGCGAAAGGGTAAATCGTCACCTGTTTGTTAGTCCAGTGGTATCCCTGCACTGCGTCTTGCATAACAAAACCATAATTTTCGGAAAAGTCTAATAAAACAAGTACGTCCGTTTTCGTTAAGAGAGTTTTGACTTCCTTTATGTACCTGTTTTGTTGATCAGTTATAAAACATGATAAATGAAAACACCAAGCCATTTCAAAAAGCTCCGAATGAAATCCTCAGTTTTCAATTCTCACTTCCAATTTTGATCGGTCTGTGTGGGTCCACTGATAGTATTAAGTCTATAACTTGCGGTTTGCCAAGAGATGGCGTAACTTGTATTATTCTATTGTTATTATTCCATTGCAACATGCTTTGGAAAGCTACTGTCATTGTACGCCATTTCAGTATATGTCATTCATTTGAAGCGTAAACAATAATAATTTTTTTTCACTCAAATATGTCGAACTTTGTGCCTGAAAAAGTGTTTTTGCGGGGAGTTCTTCTTCATTACTTTAATATGAAGAAAACTGCTGCCGAAAGTCATCGTCATCGTCATCGCTGAGCGAACGTGCCAAAAGTGGTTTGCACGATTTAAAAGTGGTGATTTTGGCTTGGAAGACGATGAACGTCCTGGGCAGCCAAAAAAGTTTGAAGATGAAGAACTGGAAGCATTACTCTATAAATATTGTTGCCAAACACAAGAAGAGCTCGCAGAATCTTTGGGTGTCACTCAAGCAGCCATTTTAAAACGTTTAAAAGCAGCTGGATATATTCAAACGCAAGGAAATCGGGTTCCACATGAACTCAAGCCGAGAGACGTCGAAAGGCGGTTTTGCATGTCCGAAATGCTGCTGGAACGCCACAAAGGGAAGCCATTTTTGCATTGGATTGTTACTGGTGATGAAAAATGGATCCATTACGACAACCTCAAGCGCAAAAGATCATATGTGAAACCCGGCCAACCAGCCAAATCAACGGCAAAGCCGAATATCCATGGCGCGAAGGTAATGCTCTGTATTTGGTGGAACCAGATGGGTGTGCTGTATTATGAGCTGCTAAAACCGGGTGAAACCATCAATGGACAAATGGCAAAGCCGAATATCCATGGCGCGAAGGTAATGCTCTGTATTTGGTGGAACCAGATGGGTGTGCTGTATTATGAGCTGCTAAAACCGGGTGAAACCATCAATGGACAACGCTACCAAACACAATTAATCCGTTTGAAAAGAGCAGTAGCCAAAAAACACCCGGAATACGCGACCAGACACGAGGCAATAATTTTCCATCATGACAACGCACGGCCCCACGTTGCTATTCCGGTTAAGAGCTATTTGGAAAACAGTGGATGGGAAGTCTTATCCCGCCCGCCTTATAGCAAGACCTTGCCCCTTCTGACTACCATTTGTTCCGGTCGATGCAGAACGCCCTCACTGAAATACGGTTCACATCAGAGCAGAATATCAAAAATTGGCTTGATTCATTCTTGGCTGCCAAGCCGGCGCAGTTCTTTTGGGATGGGATCCACAAATTGCCAGAAAGATGGGAAAAAGTCATAGCTTTAGATGGGCAATAATTTGAATAATACTATTGTACATGTTTTTCTTAAATAAACGTTCAAATTTTGAAAAACCGCACGAATTAAAGTATATACCCAATATGTTACGTCTTCTATGAAGTGATTACTAAGATTACAGTATAGAATAGTCAGGAGGGTTACAAATTACCAAAGCTAAGCAGGCTTTGCTGTCATTGAGATGCTTATCTTCGTTCTCTATCAGCCTTGATATATTGCTATTCTCAAACATGAGGTTGATATTTTGATGAATGGTGCAAACACATACGGAATGACTTCCTGATGTGCTAGCCAAAATGCAGTTCTTTGGTCTTAACGACGTGAATTTGGAAAATCCAATCTTAACATTATTATGAACTTCTTTGAACTTATATTATATCTCCCTAAGGTTAGCCAGAACCAGGCGTTTTTGAATATGTTTATGAAAAAAAAAGCAAAACGTCTTATTTTTGAACCTGAGAAAATAAATTTTTGATACCTTTATAGATACGTAGTCTTTTTTTCCTGGCATTAAACGGCTGATATCGTTTTCACAGTAAAAACTTTCTACCAATTGCTTGATATCAGCATCTAAACTTTTCCCATAAGTTGATGGAACGTTTTGATCGTCTTGAAGTTTTCTAGATTTTTTGATCATATAGCTTGGCGATCCTGGAAACTTTTCTATAATTTTTTCGACGCTCCATTCGCTTATAGTATTATGGAAATTTTCTGTTATTTTCCCTACGAAATATTCTTCCTCTCTGGAATTATCTTCATCATTATCAATAGTAACAGAGAAAATTTTCTCTGCAATTTTCAACATAAACTTTTTCAATTTTGACTGCACATATGTTAAATCACTAAGTCTTCTCTTGTCGAATGTATCTTCTCCAATATACTGTATGCATTCATTAATCAAATTGAATGCAATGTCTTCAACCTCTAGCAATGATGGCGTTGTATCAGAATATCGTATCTGACTCAATTTTTTTCTACACGTAGAGCAAATTACCAATTTTGTGTTCAATATTGGTTGCATCGTAATCAAGTATGGTCGTACAGGCCGCAAATCACGAGCACTGGGTTGATGAGGTGGTAAATCTAGAGGATTGCAGCACGTTTTCAACACAAAACACAAAAGCACTCATTATAAATTTATATTACTCACAACTCTTATTACAATACAATCTAAAATAAATCCCGAGCTCACGACAGATTGACATCAAGTGAGTGCAAATAAATTAAGCCTAACTTCTAAAATCTTCAAAAACATTAAATGTGCAGTTACTAGTCATTGAAGAAATAAAACAAGGACAACGACGTTTGTTTTCTAAAAAAAAAAAAAACAGCTATGTACTTATGTATGTGCACTCGTGTTATATGTGAGGATGATAAGAGGAGTATCGTAATAAATATATAGTTTTTTGATTTATCCGCTTATAAAACATTATTCTGGCCGAACCCATATAGATCCCAAGTTCAAATTTGAAATGGAAAAAGAGGACGAATCTCTCTATAATATATAAAAAAATAAAAAAGACAAAATACCATTTTTTGAGTTATTCAAAGATATATGTAAAAAGGATATTCTAAAATATCCTTCCCCCTTGAAAATAAAAATTATTCCAAATCTTTGAAAGTTCACCTTTTCCTGAATTCAAAAAGGTATATTTTATCAAATTCTGATCAGAAGAGCCAAAGTTATGACTTTTTTATATATAAAAGAAAGCATAAATTTTGATTTTTTGCCAATTTTTGAAGTTCCGTTACACGCAAACTATATCGAATACTGCAAAACTTTTTGTTGCCTTATGATTCGTACTACTCCAATGAGTATTTCTACCACTTTTCAGCCAAATCGGAGGGATTTCGTTCAGAACGTCGGTCGATCCTTCATGGAATACGAGTATGTTTTTCAGCAAATATACGATTTTTCAGTAGTGACAGAGTTTATAAAAAATAATAATAAAACATTAACAACTTTTGTTTAGACTTAACTCTTTACTTCAAAGTCCAAGCGTCCTTTTGTATATAAATTCTTAATTTTTAACAGCTTTTGTTATTTTTCTTTTAAATTCTCAATAAACTCTCAATAATTCTCAATACTTTAAATCGGTTCGGGAAAACAAAACGTAAACGCACTGAAGTCCACATTCCAACACTTCCAACTAAGGTTTTAAACCACTTTTAACTTACAATCCTTTACAAATTAATCGGGAGCTGGAAAACGTAACAAAGGAAATTCTAGAAGTTAAGACATTCGATTAGGAGATCTGTTAGTTAAAGTCTGTAGCATGAAAAATGCTGAAAAACTCGTTAAAGCAAAATTCATTGACTCCATTCCAGTTAAAGACTAAATTCAATTCAGGAAAGAATTTTTTATAGGCATATTGTTGTCATCTCTAAAGAAGAACCTTTTAAAAGAATTAAGTGTGGACAAAGTAATAGAAGTAAAGAAAATTGTCAAGTCAGTAAGAAACCCCAACAAACTGCAAACTCGAGGAATATGTATATACCCGATCCAATGAGATGCATCTCCTGCCAAAAGTTGGGCCACACACAAAATCGGTGCACAAATTCTTTAACATGCAAGGATTCCTGTCAACCTCCACCCCATAATGAAGATTTTAGGGTGTCCTGTATAAATTATAAGGCGGTGGCCATATGTCTTATGACCCAACTTGTTCAACCTTTTTCGCCATAAATCGGTTACTAAAATCAACCAACGCTGCTCTGCGAAACAAGGAAAATATATAATGAAAATCCCCCTCTACATCAAATATCCGCCTTAAGAAAAATCCAAGTGTCAAAGTCTACTATGACAGAAATTATAAAAAAGAAAATCCAAACGCAAAACAGTACCTCAACACCACCCGTTCAATCGAACATCTCTACCTCCGCTTCCACCATTCCCACACACCAATCCCCAATATCACATTCATCCAGCTGGAAATAACCTAAAGCCCAAGTAAATAACCAAAAGCAAAACCGAGATCTAAACGCTGAAGTCCCAAATTAACACAACTCCAACAACTCTAAACTCCTCTTTAAACATTTTAACTAAAAATTTTCAAACCATATCTTCAATAACAACTACTAGCCCAAACCTAGATTTAGCATCTTCTCCAATTTCCGCAATAACTTAATCACTGTGATGATAATGACACGTCATAATTATAATTTGAATGCTCCTAACACTGCTATAGATAACTAAACTGCAACATTTGTGCAGCAGTTACCAAGAATTTCACCCCAAAATGCTATTTCTAATTTAAACCAACATCAGCATGTCTATAAAGTTCTTCAGTGGAATATAAAAGTTTATATCAATAACTACGATGCTGCAAATGTTGATTAAAATGTATAATATCTCTTCATTGGCTAATCCATCTGATCAAAAACCACCAACATCTAAACTATACGAGAGTTATTTTCATAATTATCTTCACATTTAACAGATAAATAGACAAGTTATCAGTGCGTGAACTGGAAAAAAGGTAAAGTAATATATTGTAAAATACTGTTTACCTATTTATATTTTTAAAGATTTAATATTGGAAAAATGAAAGATGCAGAAATTTCAAAAGATGAAGACGCCATCAAAGTAAAACAGCAAAGTCAAAATTTATCTTCACCAAAAAAAAAAATTTCTCTTACACCACAAGGTTCCCAAGTTGACAAGTTGGCTACGATTATTTCGTAAATGCAAAAAGCAAGAATATTCCCATTTCTGGACCAATCGTAAAGGTCAAATCAAAACAAATAGCTCAGCAAGTGGAATATTTTGGGTTCTCAGTGTTAGATGGATGGTTACACAAATGGCGCAAACGAAACATAAATTTTAAGTGTGTATCTAGTGAAACTATAGATGTTATTCCAGATGTCCACCAGTTCAAGGGAAAGCTTTTATTTTTAGATTATGCCGCATATCATCCTATAGAATTCATGCCACATTACCTACCTCAAAGAGTATTGCAGTCTCTTCAATTTTTACTGCGACAAGTGCAAAGAGATCACCTTGGTTCACGTTATCCTGGCAATTAAATGCAACAACGAGTCTATTAATGCGATACTAACCGCGCATAGTCATATAAGCAGAACTATTCTTGACAGAATAGAAAAGATTGATGAATCAATAAACTGCATTGACAGTAATGATGTAACTTACAAGTCCACAGGAAGAATAATCGAAAAGCAACTGGCAGAGATCCAAAATCTGTTGAAAAACAAATCTAACCACAACAACGAGAGCGAAGTGATCAAATATCACATCGATAGAATAAAAGCGTTCCTCAAAACAAATTTTGACAAAATCCTTAAATCCAAACTCACACATATAAACGACTCTATCAATCTTCTCCGTACTGATCTCGACTTCAGGTCTCGATGACCTGAACCAAAAACTATTGACGTCAGCCGAAATCGGTAAAAAAGTGAGATTGGCTTCCCACAAAATCGATGGAATACCCGATTAAATTCAGTTCCAGGCTAGTTCCCCGTACAATGCCTCAATTCATAATGAATAAGTAGACACGGAGCCTCACTTGCCATCATTTTCAAATACTCCTCTCGCCACTATAACAACAGAAACCGAAACCGTTCTGCCTTTACCAACTAAAATCCCGCCCGCCGCCGCTCCACGCAAACTGCTCAAACAAAATTCGGAACTTCATGGACCCCCTCCGAATGGAAAAACAGACTCGAAAAACTGAAAAAGGGCAACCATACGGCATTCTTCGTTGAAGTGGCTCCTCAATACGCTGATGTTTTCTGATGATTTCTTTCACGGAAGTTATTCTATCACCATTAGCGAGTGCCAGATGATATCCCCTGATGACTCCAATAGTTCCTGCAGCAACATCCCAATCAAATATTCGGGGTTGTTTCCTACTTCCTCTGGGAGTACATGCTACCAAAAAACGAAGCTCTAATCACGATTTTAACTGGAGCTTCAAAACAAACTTATACCCCAATTTTAGTCCTCTCTCCCCACTTATCCGACACAAAGCCCTTACACACCAATCTTGTAATCCCCTAATTCCCCCCGTTCTACCGAAGTCCCCGCGCTAACGCGTCTCTTTCAACTTAAACCCAACCACCCATATTATCCCTTCTCAACCTTCTACACCACCAAACCCAGCTAACAACTCATTTCCTTACTTCGACCTTAAAACTAGAGCTATGTACCCTAATTTTATTAACTCCCATACCCTAAACCCCACATCTCATCCCACGTCCAACTCCATATCCAAACATTTATCTCCATCTCCCTCCTCCACTGCTCCTATTCTTAATGCCCTTTTCCCACCACTGTTAAACTAACACAGAAAACCAATGGCACTAAAGAAAGTCAATATGCACTCTCTAGGCTTAGAGAAAGATATATGAAAACACTCGTCTCTTTCTTGCCTATCTACATGACAAATCGGATTCGGTCTGCTACGAAGGGAAAACCAAAACCAGCGTCATGGCTTCTATCCAGCAGAAAGGCCTCCCTACCGACCCTATTTGTCTCAGGGACCTTTATGTCAGGTACCACGAGATTTTTAACATGTCCCCTCAGAAAGTAGCAGACGGCCTTGCTGCATTCGGCTAGTACGTTCAGTCTAAACGAGTCTCAGACCTACAGCGAAGCCGAGCCGACCATGAAAATTTTTTTTGCCCATAACGTACCTCCCTTACCAGCCCTTAAACCATCCTGCATCACACCTCCACCACAAAACATCTCTCTTACATTTTACTACCAGAATGTATGAGGTCTTCGCTCTAAAACCAATGCTGTCTTACGTCAATCGCATGCTCTTCCCTTTGATATTACAATTTCTTCATCCTCTAAAGCCGACTTTGTCGTAATAAAAATATCACTCCCTCTCATGTACGTTATATGTTGCTACATCTTACCAGCTCAACCTTTCGAATATTACCAACTTGTTTTCGATGCGATCGACCATTTAATTGACCTGTCAGACTCTATTGATGATATCCTTATTTTCGGCGACTTTAATCTTCCTCAGCTACAGTGGACTCCATCAGATGATCAATCGTTTTTCATCGCTTCAAATGCCAACTCAGCTAAGGAATGTCGCTTAACAGGCTCAAGTCTATGCCAAGTCAGTGGTATATCCAATTATATGGGTAGACAATTAGACCTTATTTTCACAACAGATCCAATTAACTCCTCAGTCTCACTTTATCTCCTATCTATCTCAACAATCGATAACTACCACCCCCGCCCCCTATCTACTTTCATTTTTTCATAACTCTTCATTCCAGTCCACTCCCCCACGACTCTCTCTTCCCACGACTTTCATAAAGCAAACTTTCACAAAATCTGTGACTATATCAGCAGATCCCTCTTTAACTTTCATAACCCAAGTATAAATGATGCCTTATCCATTTTTTATAAAGAAATATTTAATTCTTATTCCGTTTACGTTACGTTTTCCCGCCTTAAGACATAATCTACCAGTCCACCCTGGTATAATCGCAAGCTTTGTTCCTTAAGAAATAAGAGAAACAAGTTATGGGCTATTTTCCTGCGTACATATACCCTGGGTACATATACCCAAACTCTTCAAAAGTATTTTGTATGAAGCTCTAAGCTTCCAATGCAAATCACTTATTTCCCCTAAGCAACAACCGATTGCAACCGATTTTAGTAAAGCCTTCGATAAAATCTATCATCGATTAATAATCTTCAAATTGTCTGCCCTCGGCTTTGAACCCATTCTGTTAAAATGGATATCCTCTTCCCTAGAAAACCGTTTTTACAGTGTTCGTTTTCGGTCAGTCCACTCGGCTCAATTTTTGGCCACCTCTGGAGTTTCACAAGGCAGCCATCTCGGTCCCCTTCTTTTTATATTAACCATAAATGATCTCGATATGATCAAACAATCGTCTGTCTTCCTCTACGCCGACGATCCCAAAATTTTCAAAACCATTTTCTCTCCCCATGACACTTTCCTCCTTCAACAAGATCTTATTAGTTTTTCGATCTAATGCCTCAAAAATTCTTTGTAACTTAATATCGCCAAATGCCAATCCATCACCTTCTCACATAAGCGGAACCAATCTCCTCCCCGACTCTATCTTCTCCATAACCAACTTATCTCCTACGTGCAATCTCTTCGCGACCTCGGCATTTGGTGTGATAGGGAGCTCAACTTCCGTTTACATATGGATGAGATAATCCTCAAAGCCAACTCTGCACTAGGTGACCAGGTCCCTCTATATTACCTTTGTTCGCCCCCTCCTATAGTACGCCAGTCAAATATGATCCCCATATCATCGTGTTCATATCTCGAGAATTGAAAGCATCCAGCGCCGTTTTCTTCGATTTGCTCTTCGAGATATGCCCTGGGACGATCCTTTTAATCTGCCCCCCCCCCCCCCCCCCCCTAACAAAACCGTCTCAACCTTATCAACTTAAACACCCTTGAAGATCGCAGAGATGCAGCAGACTTTCTCTTCATTCAGGGACTCCATTCAGGTCACGTTGAATGTCCATTCACAACTCCATTTTCCTCAACACTAATCTTCGTAATTTACGTACTTCTCGACTCTTCTATCTACCAACCCACCACACCTCCTATGGCGCAAACGAAACAATTTAGTTTAAGTTTAATTTTTAAGTTATAGCTTGTATTAAGCCGAATAAATGGAGGCATTCGCCCCTACCAAAATTAAATTTAACTAAATTAAAATTAATAATGTTATCGTAGTTTTCTTACCTGCAAACACAACATCAGTATGCCAACCCTTAGATCAAGGCATAATCCAACATTTTAAAGTACAGTACAGAAGTGTAATTTTAAAATACATAATATCAAAAATGGACACAGTCAAATCAGCATCAGAGTTGTCAAAAACCGTTAATGTACTTGACGCTTTATGTTTTGTTAAAGCCTCTTGGGGTAAAGTTGAAGCAGAAACTATTGAAAACGGTTTTCGTAAAGCATTTTAGACCCCACACTTGATGTTGAGGATAATCTACCGTTGTCAACACTTTTAAATTTACGTGGTAAAATTATATCAGTAAACCGTAGAGAATTTTTTAAACTACTGAAGATGGCAACATTTAACTCCTCATGCCCGATGTTGCTTATAGGCAACATTATATGTTTGAGCTTCTAAGTCCCGTAAATTTTTTTCTCTAAGGACTTTTTTCTAAGGATAGCTCGATATGTTGTGCAACCTTGTTGGTGAATATTTTATTATAAGTATTGCTAGTCATCACTTTGTAGCTGATCTGCGTTGAGTGCACACGTAAATTTTTTTATTCAAAAAGTGAGTGTACAAATAATTAAAAAAAAATATATATATATAAAGACATTTAAGTGTACAAAACAAAGTGTATAAAATAATTAAACACAGGTAAGAAAATTAGGAAAAAAATAAAAAATAAAAAATTCGAAAAAACGTTTAGTTTGTGGTCAGTAATTTGTCAAACGAAATGCTGCCTATAGGCAACTTTGGTCCATAATGGTTTTAAATCTTATAATGCTCTTTTATGAGTTAGAGATGCGTCCGAAAGGTTTGACCCAGCAAGAAATTCAAAAAATTCGATTGGGACGATTCTGCTGATGAGGACAATGGAGAAGAAAAGGAAAAACTTACCACGAATCTGGAAAATATTATTGAAGAAACTCTACAAAGTGTAATTGAAAGAGGTGAAGGTGTTGAGGTTGGTTTGATTGAAAGGATTGTTGGCGAAAACAATAAAGTTGAAAATGAAATTCAAGGTGAAGAAACTGTACAAGAGGTTTTTGAAAATATCAATTTAGAAAATTTGAGATGGAGGAGTGCAGAGATAGGGGAATGCGATATGACCTGGAAAAGCGAAGTTAATTTCGGCAAACAACTAACTTCAAACAACCAATAGAATATTTTACTCAGTTCTTTGATGATGAGATATAAACCAGTGGCACAGAATTAAAATGTGAAACCACCGAAATAAGAAGATTTATAGGTGTATTACTATATCTTGGCGTAATAAATATTCCATATATGCGAATATGCGAATGCAGCGGATGCATTATCACGAAATCGTTTCGAAAAAATAAAGAAAAATTTTCATATTAATGATAACTCTAAACAACCCCAAAAAGGAGAATATACGTACGATAAATTATATAAAATACGTCCATTATTGAAGAAAATCAAACAAAAATTTAACGGAATAGCACAGGAGGAATACCAAAGCGTGGACGAGCAAATGATTTCTTATAAAGGTAACCGTCTTGTAATATAATCGAATAATGTCTAGTTAATATTTATATTATATTATTTCGGCACTCCCAGGTGGGGCTTTAAAATGTTCACTAGAGTCGGTGTATCTGGTATTGTATACGACTTTTGACTCTATATTGGAGAAGGGACGTGCCAATCCTTTGGATTGGGCATATCGTCAGACATTGTTTTACATTTGGCTTCTAATATTCCCATAAACCAAAATTTAAATTTGTTTTTTGACAACTGGTTTACTTCCAACATGATTTGTTTGAAACAAAAGGGTATATTTAGCCGTAGGAATCATTCGAAACAATCGATTAAAAAATTGTACTCTAAGCGACGAAAAGGATCTTCTTAGAAAAGGACGAGGATGAAACGATTTTAAATTTGAAGCAACAAATAATTTAATTGCCTGTCGATGGTATGACAACATAAGTGTGCAACTGGTTTCGAATTATATAGGTAAAAACACAATGAGTGCAAGCGATGGTGTCGAAAAGAGAAAAAGTATTGTTGAATGCTATAACAAGCATATGGGAGGGGTTGATCTTGCCGACATGCTGTTGGAGTTATACAAAATCAACCACCGTTTAAAGAAGTGGTATATGCGTATCGTTTACTGGTGCATAAACTCATTAGTAGTCTATAGCTGGCTGTTTTACCACAGAGACCTGAAAAACTCATGCGGAGACAAGTATATGTCACTATTAAACTTTCAGTTGGATATTGCTAACGAGTTACTCAACGCAAAAAAAAAAAAAAAAAAACAGCTCCAACACGCAAAAGAGGTCGCCCATCGTCACTTCTCTCAACAATGCAGTCAGATCCACCATCACCAGCACCTTCATCTCAATCTTCGCCAAGTTCTTATAAAAAATCATATGTTGCAGAACCTGCAAAAACCATACGATTTGACCCAATCGGTCACTGGATTGAATGGGGATCGAAAGGCAGATGCAAGCTATGTCACACTGGGTAACCCCGCTCAAAGTGCTCTAAATGCAAGGTTTATTTGTTTTCAAACCCACAAAAAAATTGTTTTGTGTCATATCACACTTAAATTGTATTAAAAAATTAATAAAAATATCAATAAAAAACAGAAATTAAAATATGTGTGTTTTAAAATTTTTCCACTATTGCCCAATGCTGCCTATAGGCAACATTTCATAACGGCTAAACCAGGATACATAACACTTTGAAATTGATTTGAGTTCATACTAAGGTCCAATATAATATATATATAATAACTTCATATCCTTAAAAAAATTTTAGTCACGCCCAAATTAATTCGGGCATGAAAGGTTTAAATTGATTTTAAAATTTAAATGATACTGAGGAGGTGCTAAGTCACTTGGAAGAACTTAACGTTCACACAGCTGATTCAATGAGTTCATATGAAGAGGCATTGAAAAATATTGCACGTTTGAAACAGTTCGCGAGAAATGATTTTGTTAAAAAATTAAATAATTTAGAAAGTCGTTTTGAGGAATGGTAGTTGAAATGGAAGCAAGTCAAGTATAGGCAGTAGATAATTTGTCAATTTTTTTAACTTAGATGGGCTGAAAAGTCCGTTTCTAAGAGAAGGCACCACTTGAATTAAATCCATACCAAATCATTAGTGCCAACCTTCAAAGGATACGTGTATAAATTTGACAGCTGTCGGACGATTAGTTCTCGAGATATAGCGTTGTGAGTGAAGCAACTTTTGTGATTGTGAAAAAAATGTATTCAAATTTCGTGTGTTGATTTATTATTGCGTGTTGATGATTCAGAGGAGTGTTTAAAACTGTTCAACCGCAATAAAACCGAATTTTTGCATCGGTATGTAACAATGGATGAAAATTGGCTCCATCACTTCACATCAGAGTCAAGTCGGCATTCAGCTGAGTGGCGAGCAAGCGACGAACCTCGTCCAAAACGACCAAAAACTCAACAGTCGGCTGGCAAGGTTATGGCATCCGTATTTTGGGATACACATGGAATAATTTTCATCGACTATCTCCAAAAGGGGCAGAATATCAACAGCGACTATTACATACATGAATTCGACTATTGTTCAGCTGTATTACAAAAATGTTTTTCTTGCGATTCGAGGAACTTACGGTGTGCATAATCGATCTACTGAAACTACTTTTGCCAATACCATTCGCAAATTTGAGTCCCAGTTTACATTAGTGAATGATACTCGACCGGTTAGACCACATCCAGCACGTTGTGAAGAGACTATAGCAGCTGTAGCTGATAGTGTACGCGAAGACCATGACGAATCGATTCGTCCTCGTTCTTAGCAGCTTGGATTGGCGTATTCGACAACGTGATGAAATGAAAATCCTGTGCTTTATCGTGAAATTTTGTTCAGAGATGAAGCCTATTTCTGGCTCAATGGATACGTTAATAAACAAAATTGCCGTATTTGGGCTGATTAGCAACCCGAAGAGTACCAAGAGCTACCATTACATCCATTAAAAACAACGGTATGGTGTGGTTTATGGGTTGGTGGAATCATTGGTCCATATTTCTTAAAAATGAAGCAAATCAGAATGTTACCGTCAATGGTAACAGTTATATTATGTTATGTTAAGTTCACTTTCAAATTTATGTTTTTTATTTTATATTATAAATCAAACCTCACGATGAATCACTGTAGTTCGTAGGCTAACATATTAAAACATATTTTTTTTGGTAAAATTCGTTGTCTGCGAGGGCAATACAACGATTATAGCGGTCTTGTTATTTTTCAATATATATACGTGTCGTTTGAAGGTTGATACTACTATAAACCATATGGATTTAGTTAGCCTGCGAACTTTTCAGCGGACCTGGTACATATACCATTTGTTGATAGTGATAATCATTAATTTTGGTTGTTTTGTAGTTTGTTCTACATATACATACATACTTATTCAAACATAGATGCTCTAGTTCTTGCACATTTCACAGGCGGATATCTCCCGTGGCCTTACAATAGCACTGGAACCGTGGGTATCTGCCCATGGGAGCTTTCATCGTACTTTATTTCATTTCAGTCTAGTACGTAAAACTAAAGGCACAACATCACAATTCATTATTTGTTAAAAACAGGATTTTCAATTTTTTGTTACAAAACAGAAAAATAAATAAAATAATACTGCAATTGTTAAATACAAAAACAAATTCGTTCGGAATTGTTGTACAATACTTTAGAGATTTTACTTCCAGTTTCCGCAAATGTACCTCAATGTTTTCAATGGTTTGAAATATATCAATTATCTATATATATATATATAATACTAAATCAAAATCCAATTTAATATATATCTTGATAATAAAACAACAGACATTTATAACCACCAACACTAACACCAACTGTTGGTCAATTCAGTACGTTTGTTTTACTAACGTTAAACTTTTTCTTTGCTGAGGTTTTGTTGTTTTGTCACCAAAATTATTATAGTTTTATTAATAAAATAGGTAGAAACAAATATTGTCAGGACCTTAAGTTGAAAATTCTCATCGTTTTTAATATCGGGCTTTCTCAAAAAGACATTTCCCCCCCAAATACAACAATTTGTCGTATACAAAGGGAGAAGGCTGCGCAAAAGAAGAAAAAAGAAGACAATAAAACTATAAATTTTATAAGGAGAAATCCCAAGGCATCTTCAAAAGAAGTAAAAGTAGGTCGACAGTCTTTAGAAGTCGCACAAATTTTTTCTACGACTCATATAAAATATAGTAAAACACACAGAAATGGAAATGATAATGTTATTTTCTGATGAATCATTCAATATGTGTGGATCAGACGGAAGGCAACACGTGAGGAGAACGAAAGGCGAGACGTTGAACACAGAATTCACCAAAGGAACGGTCAAGTATTGAGAAAGAGGCTGAGTATGAGTCCAATTCATCGTAAGGAAAGTATTATGAATTCCGAAGACTTCTTTTTTCTTTAATAAATTGTAATATGTAAGGTTTATAAAAAAAAAATATATTTCATTTCTGTAAACTTTTATACACTGAAATATACGTTTCATTTAGCGCTGCAACTAGTTACAAATGTTTTGCACAGCACTGTATGTGCACTTTGCACTTCCTCACCTCTATGGGTTTCAATAGCATACATTTTTTTCCTTTTATACTTCATAGGATTTTCTTGTGTATCTTGGTATACCTAACAATGCCGTTTCGAATGACTGAACAGTAAGGAGGAGCTCCGATTGTGTCAAAGTTTGATTTTCAGAAATTTTTAGTTTGGCGACCTCCCTTACTTCATTCTTTCCTTACTCTTCTAGTACTAAGTAAAAGAGTCACATGAACTTGCGTATTTTGCTGCTCTGCATAGCCGTACTGATATGTCTTCGCTTACTCTGAAAGCACTGCCAGGCGCGTTTACAACCTTTTCCAGAGGAGACAAGGAGTAATCGAAGAAGACCCGCAAGTTTTTTTTTTTCTTTATTTTCAGTTTGTAATCCAACCAAACCTTAAGCATTTTAAGTTTTTTAGCAAACTCTTAAAAGCATATTTAAAAAATCACCTTGTGCCATTCCTTTCCTTTACGTACAGGAAGACAAAAATTATTCAATTCAACGCATATGTTTTCCAGCATTCTTTTTGGCATTTCTTAGATGAATCAAACTGCTCAAATGGTTTGCCTCCATCAATTCGACCAGTGTTTCAAATTGGCGAGGATCGGTTTTCTTAAAGCTTAAGAAACATTATTTTACTGCTTATATACAATATATACTTTTGTATTAATTAAACTTTTTCTTACTCCATTTATGTCTATGACCAGTATTATCACAAAAAAATCATTCAAGTGATTTTGACAGAAGAAATGAAATGAACGGTCGTTAACCGTAATAGAGTGAAGTTATAATTCGTCTTAATTTTGACTTTTGAGGGAATGAGGGATGCGATTCGATTTAGGGTGTTACACTTATAATGATATTCAAAACAAATTGCATTAATTGCATGATTTAGATCAAACGGTGTCAATAGATGACTACGAAATTAAAGACAATGTATAGGTGTTCAACAGAATTTGTAGGTAAGTTCTTAAATTACTCAATAAAGCGAAGGCAATCTGCTTAATTAATTTTTTTTTTTTTTATAAACTGAGTACTCGTATATTTATTAACACTGGCCCTCGAGCAGGGACTGAATATTGCAACACTGCTGTGTTGAGATCGTTAAGCGTTTCTTAAGCAAAAAGGAAAAAATACTAGTGGGTGTGTAAAATCAAGAACCGATATCTATGAACGTAAGCCAACAGTGAATTCCTAAGTGTAATAATCTAGGCACTGATAATAACCAAGTTAGATCGTGCACGAGTGTGACAATACGGACACTAACAATCACAGTCGTTCACAGACCTTCGTGGAGTTTAGACGTGTTTCGGCTTTTGTTTTGAGTTGTGATACCAATAAAAACGAAATCTGACTATTTTGTTATAGGGCTCCAATTAGCCAGTGGTAGTGTTCCCGGTTAACAATCCAAAGGTCATGGGTTCGACTCCGAGCCAAATAGACAGTTTTTCTTTTCTTTTTTTTTTCATTTAAAAATTAAAGAAAATAAAAAAATAATTAAAAGTGCCGAATCAACATCACGCGATGGATTCTGGAGACCGGTCCTGTTACTATAGCGGAACCAGCTAAAAAATCAGGTGATGCATTGGCAAGCACATCAAGCTAACCAGCAAAAATAGCCGAACCAATAATAAAAAGAAGGAGGAAGGTAAGTCAAACTCCCACCTTAGTAAAGCGTCCATCCATTTCTATTTCCACTGAGAGGCTGCTTTGTGGAGTGGGGAAAGGGGCGAAATCAACGCCATCAACAACAGCAGCTATAAAATGTCCAGAACAAGATGACGACCGCAGCAGCATAAGTAGCAACATCAGTAGCATCATCAGCAGCAGCAACATCAACAACAATATCAGCAGCAACAGCAGAAACAACATCAACAACATCAGAAATTAAATAAGCTATGGGTACCAGGAAGAAGGAAACAATAGAATTATGTAAGTCGGCCATAGGTAATAATTTTTATGATGAAAGACTTAGTTCAGACAGGCACGCGATCTACTATAATACAGTGAAGCGCTACCGAAAAATAAAAAGTTTACTGAAGGATACGATGAAGGAGTACTTCTCCTACACTCCGAAGGGCGAGAAGCTGCAAACAATGCTGCTGAAGGGATTAGAGCCGTCGAAAAATCCGGAGGAGCTCCTTGCACTGCTGAAAGAGAAGGAGTGCAAAGAGCTCAAATTCGTAGGAGTTAAGCCATTCGTCACGGCTTGAGCCGAAAGGGAGAAGCGAAAACTACCGTTTTTCTTGGTTCAGCTAAGTCCCAACAGCAAACTGGATGGTCTAAGGAGTATAAGAGTCCTAGACTAACAGGTTGTACACTGGGAAAAATTAAAGAGGAGCGAAAACATTTTACAAGGTGTTCGCTGCCAAAGGTTTGGGCACGCCGCGTCGAACTGCGAAATGCAGCCTCGATGCGTGAAGTCCGAAAGAACCACAAGTCCGAGGAATGCGCTCTAGTTAAGGACGGAGGGTCCGTGCGTTATGTAGGAACACGGGACACACCGCAAACTATCGGGGTTGTCCAAAATTCCAATACATAAAAAGAGTAAACCTGGCGCGGCAGCAGAAAGTGGAAAATAAACTGATGGAAATTAAATTGGTGGACAATGCATACACAAACTCCAGCCGTTACTCTTCAAGTTACTTACGCCCAAATGGCGGTAGGTAGGGGAAAAACGGTACAACAATCGAAGGTTGCTTCTCAGGCCTCAGCACCTAGATCACCGGAATCTGTACCTGACATCCTAGCTATCTTGCTCTTGATTCAGTGGCAGATGGCAACAGGCTACGCGCGTGGATCAAATCTACGCGCTGCTGCCGGGCCTAACGCACCTCCAGTCGTAATAGGTACGTACATGGCGGAGCAAACGCTAAAGGTCCTTGCAGTGAATATTAATTCACTCAAACTGACAACATACTATAAACTGTCTACGCACTTTTGTGTATGACCATTGCGGTCTAAATACCGAAATAACTGTTTCCCAACGGAACTGCTGAATTGGAAGAGTTTGTTCAAAGGCATTCCTACAATTATAGTAGGGTGCGTTGGACACACTTCTCAAGAACACTAACGAAGCACTCTCTTCGAATTCGCTCTACCCACCGTCCAACAGAAATCTGTCAGACAAGGAGATTGACAGGTATCTAAAAGTAATGGACGAGGCAATTAAACGAACAATCGACAAAACGATATTTCGGTATCAACGCACTGACAACGAAAACTTATTCCGCAACGCAACTATTGAAGCACTGCACCGACATAAAAGTCGATTGCTGTCAAGACTAAAAACCTTGTACAGACAGTTTACTGACAGATATAATTCGGAGATCATGACATTAAAGTCGTCGATTAAAAACCTCCAAACATTAATAAAAGGAAATTACAGAGCTTCTGTAAATTTGTATTGGAACAACAAAATTCGGGCTGTAAGCACTAATAACCCGAATATGCTCACGCAAATAAATAAAATATTTCGGAGGAAAGATCAAAACGACCTTTCGTACCTTAAAATCGCCCGAACAACGAACAACGAACACATATTTTTAGCACGCTTTCCAGGAAGTGTACAAGGCGAATGACATCAATGGCCCGAACCACGACCTGGAAAATCGAGTCCTTGTGCATAATTTCTACCTTCGAAATGAAATAATGAACTGCCGATTCAAGAGCTCGGGTTTCACCCAGTTCAGTGACGAGAATATGGCAAATAATGTCATCGCCGACGAAAGGGTATTACCCCCCTTCATTTCGAAGAAGGAACTCAAAACGATCTTTGAATTACTTAGAAGTAAGAAATCAGTGGGAACCGATGAAATATCGAACATTCGACATCTCCTACTAGAAGCGGTGGACATTTATACCACTTTATTTAACAATGCAATGAATAATGCGCATTATCCAGCGCATTGGAAAACTGCGGTGGTACATCCCATTCACAAAAGGGATAAAGATACTTCAAATCCAGATCCAGAGGTACTTTTGCCCTTACAAAGAGACTGTTTTATAGCAGCCAACTTGATGCGAGAGTGAAGGTGATCTGCTACATGGCCCTTTTATCAGGCCCATGCTTGTATTTGGATGTCCCGTGTGGTTCAACGTGGGAGCAAGTTTATTGGAAATGATTCGGGTGTTTAAGAGGGCTTGATTTAGGACTTATCTTCGATTATACAGAGCAACAGAGTCTGAGAACATAAAATTCTATCCTAATGAGGTCTTGTACAATAGGGCGAACCTAATAAGAGCGGACAATTTCGTCATTAAGTTGACTCAAAGTTACATTGCAAGAGCAATGACCCCAATCATGTATATCATGAGAGAGTACGCTTTGACGGCTTTGTCCCTCCAGAAGCGTTCCTCTACCTCGATATAAAAGATCTGATCCAGGACAGATTGGCGGTGCCCTTAATCTTCCATGTTGCTCGAACAGCTGCGGACACTCGACTCAACTATGACAGAGACGTCGTACATGGCAGTCTAGAATGTCTCCGGTTCAGTAGGGTGGTAGGGAGTCGCGACATGAGGGATGTTGCTCGGCAGCACCAATAATTTTGGTGGCTACTTGAAGGAGAAGAAGCTTGGTCGTCTAATTCTTCAGGTACTAGGTAGCTCCATAGGAAGCAAGGTCGGTTGCCATTCGGGTTTATTAGCCGTGGCCGGCTTAGATAAGAAAAAGGATTAATCCATAAAATAATTTTAATTGTATGTATATTTAGGTAGGTTAGGTAGATTAGATTTAGGTAGGTTAAGTAGATTAAGATTTATTTTTAGATAGTTTATAGGTTTAATTTTAAGTTTTATATTATAACAAAATAAAGTCCATATACTAAGTTTTTTACTTCAAATTTATTTTCTTAGTTTTATTTTTTATAAATGTTAAATAAAAATAAAGAATTGTTAAATAAATATAAGAATTAATGAAGTAACTTAAATAAAAATGCATTTAACAATTGGTGCATGTACTATTGTGACAGACACTGATAATAACCAAAACCAGTGCGTGAGCAAAGGACAAAAGAAGTGGGAAACAACCAGGCCAACAAGAGTGCAAGTGGACGGCAAGCTATCTAAAACAGCAGTGGAAGTTAAGGAAACGAAGCCTCTCAGTAGATCTCAACAACCAATAAATCAAACATAAGTCTAGAGTTTCAAGGACAGCAGCTTGGAAAACAAAACAACAGCTCTGAAACCCCCGAATATTGCTAAATAAGACCACAAAATATCAAAACTCAAATTTTTACAAAAGAAGAAGAAAAAAAAAAACCAGCTAGGAAAAGAAATAAAATAAGTACATGTAAAAGCAAACATAACAAGAATTTATAGTACAAATGCAATTATAAAAACAATTTTTTTTTTTGCCTAACAAATAATTTTTACCAAGTGTGTAATTTTATTTTTTTTCTGTTGCTTTGCCCTCTGATTCAAAATGTCAAATCCTAATAGTTTACGACGTCCCGTTTGAAATTGCCAGCAGAAAATATCGCAGCTTTTTCTAATTCCCCTGCTCTGCTGATAACACGCAAACTACTCCAAACCTAAGTCTCCAACATCTCCATCTCCAATCCAGTAAATTTTTTTGAACGATTAAAATTGAGACCCGTTCTTCTCCGGTATTGGCCATTAAATGAAATTTCGATTAGAGTTTCTTTGGACAGTGTATGATCATGATTATTTCGTCACAAACCTTTCTCAAAAGTGATTTGTCTCTAGGATTATCAAACATTGATAAAAAATTTTATTGTTCCATTCAAAGTGATCGTAGAAAAAGTTGCAAATGTAAATTATAGAGAATAGGATGAAAAAGGATAAAGAAAAAAAAAAAAATAATTAAAAGTAAACGTTTTAAGACGCTTTCAGACCCGAATTAATTTTTTCTGTCAATTTTAATTGAATTCTATTTTTGTTATGGTGCTGCCTCTTACTAGAATGCTCCATAGCGTGATTTCCAGTTCGATGAAAAATATTTACTTTTGGGTGACGACCATAAAAAATTGTCGAATAACCATATTTTCCATCGATTGCTGAAACTATTTGGCGTCGAATCTAGTTTTGACCCAAAACTTCTTGACAATATCCAGGCGTTTACGACCGGAACGTCTAACATCCACAAAATATATATATATATATATACCGGGTAAGTGTTTTAACTAGAGACATCCAAATTACTCGAAAAATACGCGATATCGCAAAAAATGTTTCAGACAAAAGTCACAAGGTTCTGAAGGGGACTTAGGATGGTGACCTAGAGTTTAACCTTGAGACCCATTTTCAAGGACAAACAAAGGTCACTTTTGATTCCTGATCGTCATTGCTCAGTCGTATTCCTCAATGGGGCACACGACTTTGCCTCAAAGGTCTTATTCATTCAGTGCTAGATACCACTGCACTGACACGAATAAATCATTAATCGGTTATTATTGCCTCGAGTGAAGTTAAAACTCAAAGAAATTTTAGATAGAGACAAATTGTTCTAAACTTATCTGAGAGTGTATGATGTGCATTCTGCCCTTTTTTTCTACTTGAACGGAACTGTACTTCATTTAGAAGTTCGATATTTGTTTTGAGGAACTGATTACTAGTAACGTTTTCCAGATAAATAATGCAGGCTATTTTAATTCAAGAGAAAATTGAAATGATATTGATTTATGGAGAAAGTGGAAAGAACATCGATGGGGCTGTTGCTCTTTACGCCCAACGTTTCCCAGACCAGATACGATCGCGCGATTCCTTTTAATCGGGTCATCCAACAATTCACTGGTGAAGGAAGTTATGCAAGTATGCAACCAAAGAAAAGGAATCGGTCAGATAGGGTGGCTGTTGAGGACAATGAAATAGCAGTGTTAGCTGCCGTTGCACACGATCCTTACATTAGCACTCGCCAAATAAGTCGTGAATCAGAAATTTCTCAAACGACTGTCTGTAAGATATTACATTGGCATAAATACCATCCTTATCATGTTTCAATGCATCAAGAACTTTCTAGTGAGGATTTTCGCAACCGAGTTTCCTTTTGTCAATGGGCACTTCAGCAAATTGAACGAGACCCCCTTTTCTTCGCCAAGGTGTTATTCTCTGATGAGTCGACTTTTACCAATCACGGTACGGTCAATCGACATAATATGCTACCGAAAACCCTTTTTGATTGCGACAAGTTGAACGCCAGCACCCTTGGAATGTTAATGTTTGGGCGGGAATTATTGGGGATAAATTAATAGGTCCATATTTTATTGAAGGCAACTTGAATGACGAAAAGTATGCAAACTTCTTGCGGGACCATCTTCCAGTATTACTAGAAGAACTGCCATTGGAGTTGCGACAAACGATGTGGTTTCAACATGGTGGTTGTCCAGCCCATTATTCCCAAGTAGTCCGGGGCATATTAAACAATGTTTACCATCAACGATGGATCGGACGAGGGGATCCGAGGCAATGGCCTGCTTGATCACCTGATCTTACGTCACTTGATTTCTTCTTGTGGGGCTACTTAAAAAGTGAGGTTTACAGAAAAAAGCTAACAACACGTAAGGACATGAAAAGACAAATAAGTGAAGCTTACCAGAAGATTAAGCCAGAAATACTTCTCAGTTCTGTTGGTTCATTTAGAGCGCGGATAGACAAGTGTATTGAAGTGAATGGTCACATTTTCGAGCATTTGTTGAAATAGTCTCGAGAAATAAACGTCGAAATAGGAAGAATTAAATGATTCAACAGTGGGAGGCAAGGGGACCCACTCTAATTAATCACCCCGAAGGAAACAAAATACTGCCACGTCCACATCGTTGTTTCTGGGTTATGCTAAGCGCAGTATCAAAAAACAAATGATAAGCCTACGAGCAATAAGACTGAGCAATGAAAATCAGGAATTATCATTTGAAAAATCAAAAGTGACCTTCGGTTGACCTTGAAAATGGGTCTCAAGGTCTTGGTCACCATCTTATGTCCCCTTCAGAACCTTGTGACTTTTGTCTGAAACATTTTTCGCGATATCGCGTATTTTTCGAGTAATTTGGATGTCTAAAGTTGTATATGTATTGTTGTCTAATTGGTCAACTCCACCCATGTATTTGTTATATTACTTGTTGACGAGAGGTTGCTAAGCTTCACATCTCGTTTTGGGCTGTCTGTTAAATCTCTTGGCCCTATTAATAATATGATTACCGTGCATATTAGAGAACATCAAAAAGGTTTGTTGATTTTTCTTATCAACATAAGGGATGTACCCCTCTTTCCACCCTGTTAAACTTCTTCTTATCAACCATTTCTTACCCTGTTTTCTTTTAGAGTTTCAGTTAGGCCGCTTCCAATTTTAGTAAGCTTGTTGGTTAGATCAGGAGTTGTAAAGAATTTATCATAAAAATATGAAAAAGGTACACTAGGGCATTCCTGCCTGATAATTATTGTCAAGATTAGCACAACGTGTTCGCCTAGATAAACGGATGGGTGCTTATTTTGAGCGTCGCTGTCACCCATGCCTTGTATTCAAATCGTACTGGCTTTAAACGCATGAATTGTTTGCAGGAGTTTCTTCCTCACCAACGAAGAGCTGCATCTCGGTTGGAGCGTTTATCTATTTTACCTGAAGTTTTCAAGTTTATTGTTGTTGCAGAGGCACAAGTTTGTAAATATATTACAGAATCTGTTTCTGCGCATAGGTTCTGAAACTAATTCATTATGACAATCTCTAAGATTTTTCCAAAAAAGCTTTCTGCTTGGCATTGGAACGTAACCCGAGAGAACAAGGATTCCAATAAAATAAGCTGAATAAGTATTGATAAATTTAGCTATGTTTCAGATTACGTTCTCATTGAAAAATATCAAGACGAATTCAAAAGAATGGCTCTGAAAACTCAACATTAAAGGTGAATAGTGCACCTTTTCAGTGTTTAAAAGTGTAAGAGAATGTATTTAAGGGCAAGTCTTTCTCATTGCAAATGCCCCACAATTGTTCAACTTTACCAAAATTTACCCAATCTTCTTTTAAATTAAATGCATTATCCTTTGACCTTACTCCCACTTCTTCTAAAAGCTGGTTCGAGTTTATCCTGTTGGGATCAGCACAATCCTCTTCTCCAGAATCTTCATCTGTTATTATACCATCTTTAGGGGGCAGTAAGAAAAGTTTCGGGGGCTTCATACCCCATTTCTAGTTCATATAAAACGTCGGACAGTGTCAACAGTTTCTTCCTAAAACAAATTGAAAATTTATGTACCTTGTGCGCACATTGACCCAGAGTTGCGTCTTAGCAACACCAGTATTTGTGATAGCATTTAATGTAAAACAAATAAATAAATGCGACTTATTTATTTTATTATAATGTTTGTTATATAAACCAATCGAATAACTATACTTTAAAACTTATCTTGCTTGCACCGTTACTTACCAATAATTTACATCCATTGAGATTTTTTTTTTTTACAACTGAAATGTTCACTGCTAGATAGATATATCTTCTATCGAACAACTGAACTGGACTACAAGTAAAATACTGCGTTTATGCAGATATTCATGCACAAAAGATAAAAACAAAATATTCAATGCAAATAACGGTTGTCAAAAAAAAAAAAAAAAAAAAAAAAAAATGTGATCCGACAGTCGACATGCTGTTTAGTGTTGCGATAGCGAAACGCTGGGTTTTAATGGGTTGAACAACGATTTTTCATAATTTTGATTTTAAAAAGCTATACATTTTTTTTAAGTAAATTTAATCCCATTGGGTCTTAAACACTTTTTATATTGTTAAATTAAAATGTACACAATCGTTTCCCTAGCTGCAACCGTTCAAAAACTACATTATTTTAAGTAATTTAGGAATCTTTAGTTACCGGATTGTCGTCAATGCAAAGATTTGTTTCAGAAAATAAACCCACATACTCGTATATGACTGCAAAGTTAACAAACTCCTTGAGACGAAATGAAGTCACTTTTGTTTGTTTTTTGTTTGGTCATTACTTGTAGAATCTTAAAGCTTTAAAAAAAAAATGTGTTTTCAAATGGTCTAAAATAACTTTAGAGAATTTTTTTTTTCAGAAAATATAAATACTACTAGATGGCCGTAGTGGTTCGGAGTTCAATACTAGCCGTGTCCGAAAGACATTCTTATTTCATGTAACTAAATTCACGTAAGATGTGTGGTTGCCTAGAATACAATAAGTTTAATTACACTAATAATTCAGTCTCCCCATAAAATGTTGGATGGAACCCATGTAGCGAAATAATCACTGAGTTCAAAAATCTTTCTTTCTCTCTCTCCCTCTCTCTCTCTCTCTCCCATTTTCCGAAAAACAACCTCTCGTCGCACATAGGGGTATTTGCATTAAAAAATCGCTCAAAAATATTTTCTTGTCCTAAAGAAGTGATACTTGCCTAAAACAACTTTAGAAGTGGTATTGAGCTTATTTAAGTCAAATTAAGGTATAAATAAAATATCTTTTATCTCGAAATCAGGTTTTGGTACATCAACAATGATGTTTTAAACTTTTCTTGGAGCTCAGTTTTTCTTTCTTTTAGAATTTTTTTTTCTGAAAGCGTTCTTAGCTGCCATTTTCTTAACGGAATCTTGTAAGCAAGATGAAGAATTGTTTCAAAAATCTGTATCCTGGCATGCAAAATTGGCAAACCAAATTTTATCACATCAACTTCTTTTGTTCTGGAAAGATCATTAAAATATTTCGAAGTTGCTCCACAAATATAACATTTCATTGTAGATTTAGTATTAGTTCCTGCATTGTAAACTTTACCATCGACCATTGTTAAAACTAACGTGTGTTTTACTTCCAATATTCTATCGCCTTCTATGAAATTTGCGTAATATCAAGTTTCTTTTACAAAACTTATTTTTATTGGACGACAATAGCGTGGCGAGGATGACGTTGGATTTTGCCAAATAATTTTGTTGGTTGACTTGCAAAACAAACGTAAGGGCACAAATGAGCATTGGAAGATGTTTGCATCTGAATCAGAGATGTTTTCAAAATTTTGCTTGAATTGCGTTTGTTGCGAACAATCACATCCCCATTTTGAAATAAGTTCTAAGGCATTGTACTCGTTTTCATTTAAAGTTTGTAGTACGTCATCCAAATAAAACAATAAACGTTCAGCTTATTAAGTCCTGTAAGTTTATCTCAGCTAAAGTTTCTGCTACAGTACATGACTCAGGGATAGGGTAGCATTGTTTTTTGCTTTTTGAAGAATACTGTAGCAAGGAAAAAGCTTTTTTTCACAAGTTCTCACTATCTCATACTGCTTTCGAGATAGATTTGTTTCAACGAGAATAGAAAAAGCTTTATGACTACATAGTTTCTTATGTTGGAAGCTATCGGACAATGCTTTCTTATACCTCTTTGCCATCCCAAGAGAGTCGATGATTTCTTTTAGTAGTTTTGAAGCTTGCGATTTTCCTGTTTAACGTAGCTTCATTTGAGTAGCAAACGCAAGTTCCTCTGTTTTATTACTATAATATAAACTCTGCGTTCTTCTTCTCTTGCTCTGTACACTGAAAGCTTTCGACGGCCGGCCACGTCCATTGAAAATTGGTACCTCAAAAACTCCCTGAAGCCAAATTTCATTTTTTCTTAAAAATCTAACATTTGTCCGTTGTGAACTTAACTTAAATTCATGTCTTAATATAATTAAAAAGATTGTCAGTTGAAACTACCAATAAAAATAAAGTTGAGCTTAGTCTAATACCTTAAACGTCCAATTTTAAGCTTGAAATACTTAAGTTTTTCCTCCGTGCAAGATGCTTTATTGAGCAAATAGCTCTGAAGGTGATCCAATTTAGCTTCAAAATCATTCTCTTCATACTCATTCATAACATCATTTAACTGCCTTTTAGTTAAAATACAGAAGCCAGACGATCCTTTAAGCAAAAGAATTCATTTTATGATAAGCAATTTTCGAATTTTCATTAAACTAGACACACATAAGGGACGATAAAATCTAGAGGGGTAGTTATGGGCAGCAACTGCTACTGCTTCCTGAAATCTTTCTCTATAAGCTGATACTAAAAAAGTTACCGAATAACACCGAATTATTTAACAAAAGTCCCATTAAAAAAAAAAAAAAAAAAAAAAAAAAAAAAAAAAAAAAAAAAAAAAATTGCCCACCTACACACATTCCAAATAAATCCAATTTCTATTAAATTAAAGCTACAATAATTATAGAAATAGCTTCATAATAAAGTACACACCTGCAGCTGATTCTTCCATAGCAAAAAATACTGTATACATAATTAAAAACAATAAAAACTTAATTATTTAGCAGCGGGGTTTTTCACAAAAATCAACAGATTTACAATGCAAGCTCACTTTCAACTGATGCTGTGGCGAAGCGTGTGCATAAAAACAAAACAAAACAACGGTTCATTGTTCAATGGGTATTTAACTACAGCTAGGAAAAAAAAAAACTTCTCAACTCTACATTTTGAAACATAGATTTATGAGCGGTTTTTCGAGGCAAATACCCCTATGTGCGTCGCTGCCCCACTCTTCAAACTCATCAAAAATTTGGGTACAGCAAAGACACCTTCTGAATGGAGGCGTAGGCTGGATAAAATTGACAACCAGATGATTACATACATATATCATAAAAGGATCACGAAATTCTTCGAAAACAAATACGGTATCACCATCAGCCGATGTAAAATGTTCCGGGCATCTCACAGCAAAGATAATCGAAACTTTAAATTCGACTTCCGTGCTTTTTCCCCGGTTATTTAAAAAACCTACTGGTGCTAGTTTCAACATTGGAATTATGCTACCTGTAAATGGATCGACACACCTATCAAGAAACAGGATAAAACTAATCTTAGCATTCAATCTAATTCTAAGTTACCAAATTCCGTTTCCAACTCCTGTCCTAAATCGAACTCTAGCTCCAGAAATAAGATACCGAAACTCATCCCAAATCTGACTCTGATTCTAATACAAAGATACCGAAACCTGGTTTCAACTCCCGTTCCAAACTTGACTCTAGTTAGAGGACCTCAACAGTCCTCCAATTATACAGCACCATCTACTTCTGTTCCACCCAAGCTCCCGTGTCGACAGGTCTCTTTCAAATTATCCCCAACCTCTCACACTGTCTCCTCTAAAATAATATAATATAATATAATAACCCCTCTGCACATGCTCCCACTAGCAATTCTTTCCCAAATTTCAATTTCAAAACCGAAGCTAAATATCCCAGTTTAATTAGTTCCCATTTTATAAATCCCTCATCTGAAAATGTGTCTAATGCTCCTTCAATTACCAATTCTTCACCTTTAACATCTTCGCCCAATAGCTCCATTTTTGACCCCGTTCTGCCTCCTACAGTTAAGATAAATCAACGATTTTTTGACACAACAGAATGTCGTTATGCACTTTCTAAGATCAGAGAAAAAAAGACGTACGAGAAAATACGTCTCCTTCTATCGTATCTGCATGACAAATCCGACTCAGTTTGCTATGAGGGAAAAACCAAAACAAGCGTCATGGTCTCCATACAGCAGGAAGGTCTCTTATATATCAAGTTCCACGAGATTTTCAATATGTCTCCCCAAAAAGTCTCAGACGACCTTGCTGCTATCGGTAACTATGTGCACTCAAAAAGAAACTCACACTCTCAGCGAAGCAGAACTGACAACGACAATTTTTTTACGCTACCATTGCCAGTGTTTCAACCATCTACTACTACGCCCTCTCGAAATAACATTTCTCTTACCTTCTACTATCAAAACGAAGGAGCACTTCAATCTTAAACCCGTGCTGTTTTGCGCCAATCTCACGCTTTTCTGACTGAAACTAATCTAATACCCAATATAAAGAATCAGGAATTATTTTTCCCTAGTTTCAATGTCTTGCAAGACGGCGATCTTATCCGTCCAAAAAATGATTCTCCTTGTCGTTTTTTTTTTTTTTTTTAAAAACACCGCACGCGCACTAAGGGAATATGAATACTCTTTTACTGGCTTTTTCTCCAGGGCGCGGGCGGGTGGTGTAGTAGTTTGAAATTCATGTGTGTTTGGTTTCGATATTTTTCCCAGAGGTGGTTGTCAAACTGGACGTAACGAGCCAGGACATCCTCAACCAGTGGGTCTTAGTACGTGCTAGTTGTTAGTTCGTTACATTAGGCCCAGTCAGCAACCACTCCAATATCAATGTTTTTTATAATACCGCACGCGCACCAAGGGAATATGAATACTATTTTACTGACTTTTTCTCCAGGGCGCGGGCGGGTGGTGTAGTAGTTTGAAATTCATGTGTGTTTGGTTTCGATATTTTTCCCAGAGGTGGTTGTCAAACTGGACGTAACGAGCCAGGACATCCTCAACCAGTGGGTCTTAGTACGTGCTAGTTGTTAGTTCGTTACATTAGGCCCAGCCAGCAACCAATCCAACATCAATGTTATGCCTTCATGCCGCCGACGGGATTTTCATATAACTACATACAAATTCTATGAAAAGACTTTTTTCAGTCTTGCACGGGATTCGAGCCCGCGACCCTCTGCTTGCGGAGTCTATGCATATACCACTACACCACGGCCACCCCTTTGTCGAGGTGTCCTACGGGCCGTCCATAATGACCTAATCTCTTCTCCAATCGCGGTTTGTACTCCTTCTAAGATTGACTACATTTCAATAAAGATAACACTTCTTTGCAGGTCCCTGTACGTTATGTGTTTTTACATTTTACCGGCACAATCAATCGAATGCTACCAACTTGCTATTGATGCACTTCAATATTTCAAATAATTAACTTTTCTGATCCTCAAGGTGGTTGATGGATTCAATTCAGAATTTGTTAATCGAAAAGGAATGAAAGACGGGGGTATTGCAATATTTATAAATAAATAATACTATATACCATATGAAATTATACCTATGAACCCCAGTAACTAAGATGGAATTCATATTTTTAAATAACACATACAAACGAAAAGAAATATACTCATGTAGTATACAGACGATCAAATCTAAGGGCAATTCGTTTCATTGAAAAATTGAATACAGCTACAACACAGAAAAGGAAAATGTCGTCTTAGTTGATATAAATATATAGTAGATATATATACGATATATATACGAAAACATAGGTGAAAGGTGACATGTCAGGCTACATTTTTTGTGAAGACAGCTGTTGCTCGTGTTAAAAGTTATACTGATTTGAATATGAGTGACATATCTGAAGAAATACGCTATGTGATGCTTTTTTATTATAAAAAAGGGAAAACCGCTACAAAAACATGAAAAAATTGTTAAGTTTACGGTAAGAATGCTGTACGTGAACGCCGGACCCAGGTGTGGTTTGTTCGATCCCGTTCCGGAAATTTCGATGTAAGAGATGCGCCTCGCACTGGTCGGCCTGTTACTGAAAAAGTTGATGAAATTTTGCAACTGATGCAGCAAGACCGGCTCGGAAGCGGAGGCACAAAACATCAATCGTATGGCAGTTTGGAATCATCTATAACGAGCAGCCTGCTCAAAGAAGCTCGATGTTTGGGTGCCACATGTATTACCGCAAAGAAATTTAACTGACCAAATAACCATCAGTGAAACGCTGCTAAAACGTAACGAAATGGAACCATTTTTGAAGCAATTCATTAGGGGCGAAAAAAATGGATTATATATGAGAATATCAAACGCGAGCGAGGCCGGTGACCGACCACAAACGATTTCAAAGCCTGGATTGACGGCAAACATGTTTATGTTGAGTGTTTGGTGGGATTGAAAGGAAATTGTCTATTATGACCTGCTAGAAAGTGGCGAAACGGTCAATTCGGCCCTCTTCTGTGCACAACTCGACCGTTTGAATAAAGCTTTCAAGAAATAGCGACCAAAATTGGCCAACAGAAAGGGAGTTGTCTTTAATCATGACAATGCTAGGCCACACCCATCTTTGATGACCCGGAACAAATTGACGAAGCTTGCTTGGGAAGTTTTAATGCATCCACCGTATAGTCCCGGACCTTGAATCCACTGATTATCATTTGTTTCGGTCTTTGCAAAACTCTCTTGATGGTTAAAAATTGGCCGACCGAAGAGCCACTGAAAATCACGTGGCTACCCGGAAAATGGCAAAAGGCCAATATGTACTTGCTTGAAATTTATTTTGAATAAAGAAAATTATTTTTCATAAATGTACCAAAAAAAACCGCAGAGACTTTTTATATGACCCAATATATGGAGATGATGGCATCAAAAGGACTTACAAATGTCATATAAACGCCTACACGGGTTGATCCTAGACGAAATATAGATGACATATACGTAAGCATCACGAGGCTAAAAAAGGTCTACATGGGCTGAAAAGTCAGTGCCGTTTTATAGTAAAACACAAAATTTTTGCAAAATTCAACTTTATTTATCAATATAACATAGTTGCCTTCGAGGGCGATACACTGATTGAAATGATTTTTCAATCTTTCGATAACAGTTTTGTAGTACGATTTCGGTTAAGCCTCAAAATAGGCCTCTGTTTCGGCGATTACTTCTTCATTGGTCTTAAATCTCTTTCCGGCGAGCATTCCTTTGAGGTCTGCGAACAGGAAATAGTCGCTGGGGGCCAAATCTGGAGAATACGGTTGGTGGGGAAGCAATTCGTAGCCGAATTCACTCAATTTTGCCATCGTTTTCATCGACTTGTGACACGGTGCATTGTCTTGATGAAACAGCACTTTCTTTTTTTTCAAATGCAAATGCAAAAATTCGGCTTTATTGCGGTTGAACAGCTTTAAACACTCCTCTGAATCATCAACACGTTGTTGTTTTTGGTCGACTGTGAGCAAACGCGGCACCCATTTTGAACATAGCTTTCGCATGTCCAAATATTCGTGTATGATATATGAAACACGGTCTTTTGATATCTTCAGAGCCTCAGCTATCTCGATCAACTTCACTTTACGGTCATTCGTAATCATTTTGTGGACTTTTTTGATGTTTTCATCTAAATAACAGCATCTTTTGGACGTCTACTGCGTGCATCATCTTCGGTGCTTGTATGACCACTTTGAAATTTTTCAATCCACTTGCGACTGGTTCGTTCGGCTGGTGCAGAGTCCGGGTAGCACTTATCAAGCCATTTCTTTGCATCGGTTGCATTTTTTTCCATCAAAAAGCAATGATAAATCAACACACGAAATTGCTTTGAATCCATTTTTTTTACAATAACAAAAGTTGCTTCACTTACAACGCTATATCTCGAGAACTAATCGCCCGACAGCTTTCACGTATCTTTTGAAGGTTGGTACTACTATAAATCATATCGATTTAATTCTAGTCACACCATCTATTTGCTAGTTTACGAACTAGTATGGATTTAATTCAAGTGGTGCCCTCTCTTAGAAACGGACGGACTTTTCAGCCTACGTATTACATACCAGGTGTACCGGTATAGTGAGCGTCAGGATACAAATGTCTCGATAAGGAACACTTAATTTTTTTTCTTTGGTTGCTATGACACCTGCCAAACATATTGGGTATGTTATTTAATTCGTGCGGTTTTTTTTTTTTTCAAAATTTGAACGTTTATTTAAGAAAAACATGTACAATGGTATTATTCAAAGTATTGCCCATCTGAAGCTATGACTTTTTCCCATCTTTCTGGCGATTTGTGGATCCCATCCCAAAAGAAATGCGCCGGCTTGGCAGCAGTTTTTCGGCTACTGCTCTCTTCAAACAGATTAATTGTGTTCGGTAGCGTTGTCCATTGATGGTATCACCCGGTTTTAGCAGCTCATAATACAGCACACCCATCTGATCCCACCAAATACAGAGCAGTACCATTAGAACGGCTTTGCCGTTGATTTGGCTGGTTGGCCGGGTTTTTGCGCTTGGGGTTGT